>JANDKJ010000420.1:0-16228 GCA_028551335.1 Armillaria sp. CMW 4456
GAGGCCAGTAGCGTTTCTCTCCAAGGCCCTAACGGTAACCGAACGGAACTATGAGATTTATGACAAGGAACTGCTGGCCATCATGCACGCCCTTGGCGAATGGAGACACTACCTGATGGGAGCAGCACAAACCTTCAAGATCTGGTCCGACCACCAGAATCTCCAGTACTTCTGCCAGCCACAAAAATTGAACCGACGGCAGGCCTGCTGGGTCACAGAATTGGCCGAATATCACTTCACTCTACATCACAAACCGGGGACCGCCAACTGTAAGGCTGACCTCCTAAGTTGCAGGGCCGACCACGACCAGGGCAGTAATGACAATCGAGAAACCATTGTACTACCAGATAAATACTTCGTGATGCCAGTGCACATTCGAGCCTTACAGATGCCGACCCAGGGAGAAGTAGAAGAAAGGATTGAGGAAGCGACAAAGGAATCGGCTCGCTGGGATAAAGGGATCGCAGACTCGCTCAGCCATGCCCGAGGGATCGAACAACGAGGAGGACTGCTCTTCTACGACGGCAGGATATATGTACCCCCTGAAACTGCACTACGAGGGGATATCATTTCCTACTACCATGATCACATCACTGCCGGACACCCCGGGATTGCAAAGACCAAGGAGCTCGTACAGCGCGACTACTGGTGGCCGCATCTGGGAAAAAGACATCGAAAAATACATCAAAGGATGTGAGGCCTGCCAAAGAACTAAGACCATAACGTGCCCCAAGCCGGCCCCGCTGCACCCAAACGAGATCCTGACCAAACCATGGGCCCACAGTTCGGTCGACATGATGACAGGCCTCCCCAAGTCGAATGGGAATGACGCCATCCTCCTTATCATCGACCGCTTCTCCAAGCAAATCATCCCGGTCGCATGCAATACTAAATTGTCGTCGCAGGGGTGGGCCAGAATCTTACGGGACCATGTATACACACATCATGGCATGCCCTCAAAGGTCATAAGTGACCGTGGACCTCAATTTGTCTCAAAATTCCTTAAGGAGCTATATTGACTCCTCGATGTCAAAGGCAACCCCTCCACCACGTATCACCCCCAGACCGATGGTCAAACAGAGCGTGCCAACCAAGAAATCGAGAAGTACCTTCGACTTTTCGTCAACCACCGGCAAAATGACTGGGCCGACTGGCTACCCCTTGCTGCCTTCCAACACAACAACCGAGTACATTCGGCGACCAGCAAAAGCCCGTTCTTCGTCAATCATGGACGCCACCCCCGGATAGTTGCCAACAGCACCCCCCGAGGGAATAACGTACCCACCACTGTGGAATTTGCGACCGAAATGAAGAAGATACACGACGAAACAAGGGCCACACTGGAGAAGGCGGCGCAGCAAATGAAAACCAATTACGACAGCCACAGACGACTGCCCATCCAATATCACATCAGTGACAAAGTTTGGCTAGATGCGGCAAACCTACACTTACCACGACCCCAGAAGAAACTCGATGACAAACGCGTCGGGCCTTTCCCAATCCTCGCCACTGTTGGGCTTTCGGCATACAAACTCAAATTACCTGCTACATGGCGGATCCACCCAGTGTTTAACAAATCTTTGCTTACCCCATATGCCACCCCTACGTTCCCATCGCAGACACAAACACCACCACCACCACCAGACATCATAAACAATGAAGAAGAATATGAAATAGAGGCGATCATCGATAGCAGACAGAGACGAGTGAGAGGGAAAAAGAACCAACCATCCTGACTAGTAACCGACTATCTAGTCAAGTGGAAGGGCTATTCCAACGAAGAAAACCAATGGGTAAAGAAGGACTTACTTGAACATGCCACTGATGCAATCACGGACTTCCAAAAATCGCAACAACACGTAGCCATGCCAGCAGTCGGGACGACTGCCTTAACAGGGGGGTAATGTCACGATTTTTAACCCCTAACTGCGTCATGAGACCGCCCCTATCCCTACCTTAACCCCAAACTTACCATCTAGCCGCTCAGTCAGCGCTTCGCTCCTTCCGCTTGCCTAACTCCGTTCGATTCGCTTGCTATCTATGCTATCCTTTGCCATTCTTGGGACTCTCTTTCAATATGCCATTATGACTCGACCAGCTGACATTCCAGACCCTTCTTGCTGGCCAAACACTGGCACCTAAATAGTGTACAACAGTAGTATACGATTTGTGTATTTAAGAAGGACAGCTCTCGCTGGTAAAACCCCAGCCTCGAGCTAAGTTAAATCAATACCAACTTACTCGAAACTCACTCTGCACTCAAAGCCAAAGAGTCACAACATTAGTCTCGACTTCACGCTAACAGGTTGACGCACCGGTGTTACTCGAACACGAAGTAGCCGGTTGTTTGTCATTGTTAGAGTCACATGAAGGTTGGGTCTAACAATCTGCAATCATCAAGTCATGAACACAAAGAAAAAAACCAGGCATAACACTCACCATGCTGGACACCATGGAATATAGATGATGATGGTGCAGATAAAAGCATCCATGTTCACATGGGAAACCTTAATTATGATAGGGTCCACTCAGCCTATGAATTCATAGTCAATGAGGATAAAAATTTTCAAAGAAAATCCCAATCCACTGGCAAATATCTAACACAGTAATAGGATGAGGATTGGGACTGGTTCAGATTCATAATGGCAGTTGATGATATAGCTTGCTTGGTTCACACCTGTAAGCCTATAGCCAGTGATGAGCCTCAGGGCTCGGTATGCTCCAATTTCATGGATTGGTCCCTTTAGTGGACTTTCAGCAAACCAATGATTCCACACATGCCCATATATACTTTATAGGGCTTTTCCAACACTTTCCCGATGCCAATACCTTGGCAATACTCCAAAAACACCAATTTTGACCTAAATCTGGGGGTTTAGCACTGCCAATACAAGAATAGGACCTAGAGCGCATTGCTGACATCTCTGGCATTGTTGCATCACAGCACACAGGTGCAGCCACATGAGTGGATCTTCTTGACATTGATCCAGCAATCACAGGGGCTTCATCACAGCAACTTGATGATTTCTGCAGCACAAACACTCTTTGGCAACTTCAGAATTAATTGGTTATTGCTGTATAACCATGAGACATCGATGCACATGATACTTTGGCAGTACTCAGTCATTTCTGATGAGTATTCTGAACTCCAATACCATGAATAAGGCATAGTCTAATGCTGGAACTACAAAAATCAAAGGTGCAGACATGAATAAGACAATGCACAAGACCTGCTGTATAGTCAGAAGGTCAGAAACACATATGTTAATGCATAGCCTTCTTGATATACCACAAGGACACCATTTTATTTATATCTTACTATATAAGCCTGGTAATTTCATACTTTACACTAGTTACTCTCTCTATTCCACTCCCCCACATACACACATCAATTTGTTTACCTCGGTAACTCACCCAGCTTTGACAATACCAATAGTACAAGTTTTAATAGTGATTTCATTTGCCACAAAGCCAAGCTTAAAGTAGTTAAAGCCAAGATGCTTCACAATCATCCATTGACTTAAAACCTTGACTTTCATCATTGTTTTACTTCATTACTGGCATATGCTCAGTGTTAGTAAGTGATAACCATGCGGTACTCACCTCTTTTATTTACTATGGAAAGCATGGCTTCAATTCTCAAGATCTGACAGGTGGTTACTTGGTTTTCCTCACAAGACATTAGTGAACTATTTGGGTGTCAAATTCAGACAAATAATTTCTGGATAGTTATAGGGCATCCTATTGTGAGCTTCACAGGAAATATAGCCAATTATAGAGATCCCACTGACATGTTTGGGACCAGACAAAAGAAACAAATTATAGTTGTGAATGATTGACTTTATGGGATATGATACAAGCATGTAACAGTAAAGCTAGTAATACTTTTGTAAAGTGAGTACATACACCACTACTGAAACATGAACAGGATACCACATACTATGGGCAGGTAGGAGTTCACACTCAGTAATACTGTCCAGCCATAAGTTTACACATAATAGAGGATTCCCTTCCCATTTTTGATGAGTTTTATGACAGGCACAAAACCAGATAGGATGAGCCCCAAGATGACCCCTCTCAGCCCCTTGGTCCATCTGGTGACTTCTCATGAGACTATAGTAGAGTCCCCCCAAACACATAGCCAGTCACATGGGTGAGCTTGGACAAATCACTGCATAGTTATGGCAAGCAAGACTGGTTCTTCATTGATTGACAGGTGGTGCCTTAGAACCCCTGGTACCCCATTACTTCCATATATGCAAATTTCTATAATGCAATATCTTTCTGCCCACTAACACTTTTACTTAATAATATTTTATATACTGAAATAATTTCAAAAACCTTAACAACATTTATATAATAGTTCTTTTGACTGAATAAATATTGTAAAGACTTTATAAGCTGTATTTGGTTATGAAAATAAATACCCTTTTAACTGTATTCACAGCCTTGCAGAACATCAGTCTGTCCTGACTTGAATTGAATGTGAGTGATAACTTCTTCTCTGAAGTAAAGGACTGACAGAAGCAGCATGTTGCACTGTTCTCAAGCAAAATTCCAGTAGGACAGTTTTGTGCCTTTGTCCCTATTTCCAGTCTGAGTTTATGTGGATGGATCTGTGATGGAGTATGATTAATTTTGAGCTCAGATTCTTTCATTGTAACAATTCAATGAACCCATACAGTCAACTCCCTCTTAACTCATACCCCTCAAAACCCATAGGTGGATGGAATTGATATGTATGGGTCATGAGGAGTAGACTTTATATCTCCTTTTATTTTTAGCCCAGAGTGGGGCTCAGTCACATGGATAATGAAACATTCTCAGGAATGAGGTGGCATGTTATCTTTCAACCATCATCACAGAAATGGCCACACTTTATGACTCTGGGGCTACAGCATACTATTATCATTCCTACCATGTCTCAACCCACCCCAAAGCAGTCACCACAGCCCACCATACCCTCCAGGAACCACCAGTGAAATTGCCAGAAACTGATACCTGGGCAGAACTCAAAAACACTCCCAAAAGGGTCAACAGTTGGCTCCAAAATATCGAAAAGGCCAAGTCCAGTGAAACCCTCAAGATTTCCCTTAGTCACAAAGAGGCCAATTGGTTCTTTCAAAACTATGAGAAAATAACTGCATTAATAAAAGGACAGTGAGTAATCTTCCTAATCTGAGAGCATTCCTTGACAAGAATTGTCAGATGGGAGCTCATCAATGGAAAGGCAATTGTAACATTGCCCACCATCATACATGATACCTTCCTGCAGTTGCTCATGGTACATGGCAACCTGAATGACCAAAATGAGCTTTTTTTCTCAGCACATGATCTCATGATCCACAATGGGAAAAAGACCCCTGACATGAACTTCATCAATTGACAAGATTCCAATTTGCAACCAAGTGATCAACCAACTGTCTCCATAGAGATAGCCTACACTGAAAGGCATACCAAACTTCTCTGGGACCTTATAAGGCTCGTCCTTGGGTCCAATGGATGGCTGAAGGCAGCTTTCAGTATGAATGTTGCATCAGAGAAAAAACTTGAATCCATGGAGTGGATCCTGTGTACTTTTTCATTGGTGAGACCATTGAATGGCCAAGAAGATAGGCATATGAGGTTGGAAAGACCTATGGATCAACAATTAGAGATAATGCAGGTACTTGGTCAGTACTCAATGGGGAAAGAAGCCCTGTGGAGTTTAGTCATTTCAGAACAAGGTCAACACATCATCCAGGACCTCTACTGGAATGTACAATGGTAACCAGGTGTACTGTGAGTTTGCATTGATCATCTTTAATATGAAACTGACAAGTAACACTTCTTAGATTACAAAGGATGATCAGCCAGACCTTGTGATTCCAAGCACATGCCTCTTTCGTAGCAAACAGGCCAGTGTATTGTCATCCCTGGTGCCACTTTGTGGGAAGAATTTTCATTTGCCTATAAAGCCAAGGGCAAGGCAGATGAGGTGGTTCAAGAAGAAAGGTCAAAGCCAGTCATTAGGTTCCAAAAGAGGACTTGAAGCAGCAGATGTAGGAGATGAAGACATGGTAATGTAGTACAGCCAAAGAAACCCCATCGCCAGTAAAGACAAATACTTCATTGATATGTAATACATGTACTGAAATTTTCATTGTTAAGGTAGTTTTGTCCCACCATAAGATTGAAGGCAATGAATTGCTTGTGTCTTGCCAACCCAAGAAATCTGAAATTTCTTTGCTACTTTCCATTGGATAAATTGTGAGATTACATGTTTTAATCTGCTGCTGTTTCCAGACATCACCTGACCCTTTTGCCTAACTTGGTGCTCTCATTCTCCTAGGGCCTAGCTTATGTTATTAAGCTGCCAAATGGTCACATGCAGAGAAAGAAAGTGGATCTTCTGCCCTGGAACAATTCTACACACTGCATAATAGCAAAATTATTGATACCATTTTGTGTGGTGGGTGGGGTGGGTGGTAAATGAAATAAAAGTCCAATTATTGAGACTTTTGGAAATTTTTATCTTAAAGAATTATGAATGTAAATGGATATTACTTCTATATGAGCATACTGTATGGACTCAAAGATGGCAACCTCAGCTGGGCTGACAAAGTCTCTCATCAAATTTGATCAGTACAGCCCCAAGTAGCTGACCAAGTGTCCCATCAAATTCGATCAGTACAGGCCCAAGTAGCTGACCAAGCATCCCATCAAACTCAATCAGCACAGCTCAAGTAGCAGTCCAAGTATCCCATTGAGTTCATTGGAAGACCAGTGCACTTCAGTACTTATCAACATTCTGTTCATCATGTTTTGTTGTAAACTTGAACAAACTACCAATGTTAGAACTAATCAGACTACAAAGATTGTTTTGTGTACTACCTTTCATTCAACTATTTAGCCATGAGAATAAGTCTGACACAGAAATTAACATATTTCTTATATCTCATAAGTTTGCAGGAAGTGTAGGAAGAAACAAATTGATTTTCCTGTCGAATGAAGAACCATATTTATTCTGCATGGTTTAGGATATGATGAAATTAATGTTACAATGCAGCTCAATTGTCCCCTGAACTATATTCTGATGAAGATTCACCTGCATAACTGCTCTGCTGTTTGACGTCCTCATTGTTCTGCTCTGCATCCTCGTGATCGTTCGCATGCTCTTCAATGTCCTGCTCTTTGTCCTGCTCTTTGTCCTGCTCTCCATTCTGTTCTTCAACCTGTTCTTTGTCCTGCTCTTCATCCTGTACTTCATCCTGTTCTTCATCTTGCTCTTTGTCCTGTTCATCCTGTTCTTCATCCTTGATGTCGCTGAACACAGGTTTGACACTCATTTGTCTTCCATGAACCCAATCATTGTAGTAGGAAAAATCTAATTTGTTCATAAATATGGGGGTAACAATTCAAAATCTCACTTACCCAGAATCTCTTTCTGATGCTGAACATCAAAGTCAGGACAGACATGGAGGCACTTCTTTTCCCTGACAAAGGCTTTCAAAAATTCATTGGTGAGGTCAATGTGCAAATAAGTCTTCAGTGCTCTTTTAACCTCCCCCCTCACATGCCTTAATGCATGTAACTCTTCATGATCCTGGTTCAATCGTACCAATTTGCGGGCAGCCTCAGTGTAATAGATCAAGGACTGACCAAAATAAGCTGCTGAACTTGAGGCAAATTCTCCTACATCCATAGACTGAAGGCAGACTTGTGACTTGTTGGCAACATCCACCTCAAGGGAGGGATATATCAACCTGACATGTTTTTTCAAGTGCACAATGAGTGATAAGTAGGCTCCAATTGCCATAACAATGGCTGCCTTGGAATCATCACCCATTCCAATGCAGGGAGCCAATGCCAAAGAAAATATGGCAAAGTTGCCCACCACAATTATGTCGAGTATGCCATCCCTTGTCATTTGAGGAGCATCTGCATAATGTACACCTGGAACACTGAGACAGGAAAGTTGCCAGAAATCAGTATGACTTACTTGGTGATGTGTTGTATGAAGGCTGAGTCATGATGTGGTAGTAGTAGCACATCATATGGAGGATGAGTTCATGGAGCTGGGGATGCAAAGTATTCATTATGTCATATTTGAGCATGCAGGTGTGAACCCAGCTGCTGACAGATTTGCTGATTGTAGTCATCACATATAAATGGTGTCCTCTTGCAACTGAGTTCTTGAGAGTTATGATGGCATGGTGAGTATCTGGACACATAAAACTGCAAGAGTATTAGTATATTCCAGATGTTAAATGTGGCATGCTGACAATACTGAACCTGGCTCCAGTAGTATCACCTCAGTGACCCATTTGTCAGGACTAGGAATAAAACCAGGTTCCCAGTCATTCATGTACTCTCTGATGTAACTATCTTGTGGTAAACTACCATGACGATAGAAAATGTACCACAACTTCCTCCCAGAGATGACTTCAACAGCTGTACCAACACCCTGGCAATCACAATGAATGTGACTGATTGCACCCTTGGTAGCCACAAGCCAGAAGCTTGTCTCAGAGGTTGGATATGTGGCATTGAATATATCCTCCGGCATATCAGATGTTTGTTCAAACACTCAGCGGTGGTTCAATAACATACTAGAGCAGTCTTGAGGGTATAATGAAAGGAGATCTGGCAAATACTTATGGTAGACAGTTGTATTCAAAACCAGAAGTAGTACATGGAAGGTCAAGTGCATTCAAGACACGACCTTCTGGTTTCAGACCTTCATGATAAATTTCCCTTAAGGACATTGTCACATGGATCCTGGATTCTGTTCCATCTTCTCCTCTCAACTGATGATCTATTGAATGATATTATTTTCTGCTGGTGTCTATGAGATGAATTCACTAACCTTGGACATCTCTCAGTGCATTGAGGCTTCCTACTGTTGTAAGGCTCATCAATGACCATTTCATTGGCTGAGAATATTGAGTGTTCCAAACCAAGATGTGGTAGTTGCAAAATGTTGTCAATGTCGCTTTGATGTTGGACATTGCAATTGCTTCAGACAACCTCACAATCCTGGATGAACTCTTGGATTCACCTGTTTCTGGATTTCTGTCTAATGGATGGTCTGGCATGACACACTTGTTCCAACCATCTATCATGACACAATCTTCTTTTTCCTAGAGGTTTTAAATATTGAAAAGTGTAAGAAGTAAAAAAGTTGACCACACACATTTGAGATTAGTGGGAACAAATCAAAGGTCTGATAACTGTTCAGTGATTCTATCTGCACAATTAGAGAACAAATTGGGATTGGGGATCAAGAAAGATCAAATTTCACTTTCTTTGCCGAGTGACCAGTCACTTCCAGACTTTCACTGTGTGTACATTTTCTAGATTTGACAGAAACTGCTTTTCCTGTGATTCGCAAGTGAGGGGCTATCAACATCAGCATTCTCCAATTCCCATTCTTGTCTTTGTTCAATTGCTTGTCATGGTATCATTTCTCTGTGTCATTTAAGGGGAGTTCGTCATGTCCCTGACTCAAAGCCAGACTGCCAACAATTATCTCTTCAACAGACATCGGATCGACATCTTCAACAGTCACAGGTGGTACACCCACAGGAATGCTCCAAGGCACCATTCCAGTCTTTTCATCCAAAAAGCCAGAAAAATTGCTGTGGCCCCAACAGTCTACCAGGTAAGAGAGATGTTGGTGAATTTTGAGAACATCATCAAGGGGGAATGGCAGAGATGAGTATTGAACCCGAGACAGTGATGAGGTGGTCAGATGGTTTAGTGATCTCTGAACATAAACTGGTGAATAGTTGTCAGATACTTCTGGAATATCGCAGTGTGAAGAACCAAAATGGAATTAGTGGTGTCTCAGCTTTGTGTCAGTATTACAGAACAACTAGTTTTGTTTGTAAGTCACTCCTCAGGTGTGTTGTATGTTTGTGCATGAGCTTTCTGAGTACCTCTGTACTTGTGTTGATTCCACTGGCAAAACACTAAGTGTATTCAGTACTGGACGAATCAGGCTGTCCTATGTTGACTGGCTTGTTGTCTTTGGGGGGGGACTTCTCTCTAGTCTCATGAGAAGTTACTACAGATTCCGATGCTCTGAGTCACCTTTGGTCTCTGTTATCTGGTCTGGTGTGTGTCATAAAACTGGGAAACTGGATGGGAAGGGAACTGGGATATGTGAAATGGCTGTCAGTATTACATCAGTATTAAATGAGCTCCTAATCGTCTCAGTATGGGTCTGTGTCAATGTTTCTGTGGCTATAGCAGTGCAATAGTGGGTCTTGTCTTTATTTCTGGGTTCCTCAGCATTATCTGTGACAATTCTGTTCATTCTAATTCCTATAAACTGTCAATCTCTGTCAAAACTATACTTTGTTTCCTTTGTCTGGTCCTATCTCTTGTCAAATTGATTCCTATAACTGGTCAATACTATTTCCTGTGAAGCTCACAATAGAGCTGCCCTATAACTATCCAATACTATTCATCTGCTCTTGATGCTGAAATGGGTTCGCTAATGTCTTGTGAAAATGAAAACTGGTAAAACTAATCTGATCTTGTGAAATTGAAGCTAATTCTTTCCTATAAAACTAAAAGAGGTGAGTACTGCATGGTTATCACTTACTAACACTGAGCAAATGCCAGTAATGAAGTAAAACAATGATGAGAGTCAAGGTTTTAAGTCGACAGATGATTGTGAAATGTCTCGGCTTTAACTATGTCAAGCTCAGCTTTGTGGCAAATGAAATTGCTATTAAAACATGTACTATCAGTAATGTCGAAGCTGGGTGAGTTACTGAGGTAAACGAGTTGATGTGTGTATGTGGGGGAATGGAATAGAGGGAGTAACTAGTGTAAAGTATGAAATTACCATGTTTATATAGTAAGATATAAATAAAATGGCATCCATGTGGTATATCTAGAAGGCTATGTGTTAACATATGTGTTTCTGGCCTTCTGACTATACAGCAGGTCTTGTGTGTTGTCTTATTTGTGTCTGCACCTTTGATTTTCATAGTTCCAGCATTAGATGATGCCTTATCCATAGTGTCAGAGTTGAGAATACTTGTCAGAAATGGCTGAGTACCACTAAAGTATCATGTGCATCGATGTCTTGTCGTTATACAGCAATAACCAATTAATTCTGAAGTCACCAAAGAGTGTTCTTGCTGCAGAAATCATCAAATTGTTGTGATGAAGCCCCTATGATTGCTGGATCAATCTCAAGAAGCTCCATTCGCATGGCTGCACCTGTGCGCTTTGATGTGGCAATGCTGGAGATGTTGGCAATGCGCTCTGGGTCCTATTTTGGTAATGGCAGTGCTAAATCCACAGATTTGGGTCAAAAATGGAGTTGTTGGGGTATTGCTGAGGTATTGGCATCAGGAAAGCATCAGAAAAGCCCTATAAAGTATATATAGGCTTGTGTGGAATGATTGGTTTGCTGAAAGTCCGCTAAAGGGAGAAATCCATGAAATTGGAGCATACAGAGCCCCAGGCTTGTCAGTGTCTCCAATGTATTGATCCAGGATAGCCCAGGGACTGTCAGGAAATCCCAGGGCTGAAGCAGATATGTAGAGGGTGTGTCTGTCAGGGTCTTTGTCATAGCCATTGGTAGCTGTTTCAGGTGCTGACTAGACAACAACTGAGGGGGATGTAGAGCAAAAAAAGTAGAGCACATGCACTGGAAAGTGCAGGTGCACTAGTGTGCAAAGGACCTGGCCATCTGGAACATCACTTGGAAATAGGAAGCCTGGCAGGAAATCATTGTTGAGAAATCCATCTGGTATGTTATTGTTGATCCAGATGTCAAGAGGCTTGCAAGGTGCTTGGGTCTGCAGCTTCATGTGTCAAGGAAGAAAGACCATGATGGTTGATGGGTAGGCATGGTAGGGTAGTTCAACATCTTAAATATACAGGAGACCAGGATACCTTAGCTGCCCACTGGCTGGACAGCTGAGGACAGATATCATGTCTGTCAACAATGAGTGCAGGGTTGGACACATGGTTGATCATGACTGTGTCACTGGTGAGACATCATGCAATGCATGAGAGATCTTACTGAAGTCACATGAGAATGTGACAGTCCATCTATCTTGGTCAAAGTGAGATATCACTCATTTATGGCAAGCATGGCTGGTACACTCTGGTTATAGCAATGACCAGTATTTGCATATATTTGCTATTACTATATTTAGTATTATGACCCTGGAGACACACTGTGTGACTAATAAGGTGAGTCAATTTTTATTATGCCTATTTGGAAATAGAACTGACTTATTTTCAAATTTCTTTATACATGAACATAAATCGGAAATAAACCATTTTTTAATTGGGAAAGGCATGTTATATAACACACAATATTTGTTGCAGGACATCCATGTTCCTGACAACTACTGTATCACAGTTAATGTAGAACTCTTTCAGGGCAGAGCTACATCATGGATGCTGAGGAACCTCATCTATATGCAATTATGATGTGTCAAAATACAATACATGTCATTGGTACTGACCAAGTGCTGGACAGTGGCATAGGTCAGAGTATTAAATTTCAAGTATTGTTGTGCATGGAGGTTACCACTGCCCTGGGGATGAGGCTTTGTGTTCATGTTACAAGTATTGTGAGTCTCTAAAAAGCTGGCTGGCAGAGGTAACATCACAGATCAGTCACATCCCATGATATAGGGCCCAACCTAATCATTTGATCAACATCTGTTTCTTACTTACTTTATATATACATCCACATCATTGAAGTAAGTGGGCACCATAACAATATAATGACAAAGCCTGTCATCAAGGTCAATGGACTGCTAGAATATGACAACAACAACAACAACAACCAACAACCCAGCCTTGGGGGACTGTTCCTCCATACAAACCCCTACACATGGTATAACTACTGGCATGTGTACTCACTAGAAAGAAGACTGGAAGATGCAATCAGCTGAAAACTAGAAATGTATGAATGAGAGGCAGAGGCAAACTGAAATCATGCACAGTGTGGTCTAAACACTTTACAGCTGTGACAACTAAATCACCACTCCATGCCTTATGTCAGCACACATCTGCTTCAGCCTAGTGACAGTGTTACTGACTTTGAAAGAGAACAAGACAACCTCAGGTGGCAACTGGATCACTGCCTTTAAGAAGGAAACCAACTTAAAGAACATTACCACCAAATGAAAATGTTTGATCAACAAACAAGAAAAATGCACACAATCTGAAATCACCAAAATTCAGCACTGATGGATTTGCTTGGCAATATCACTAGCAACCACTCATCAAACCCCTCCTCCTGCAAAGACCAACAGCTTCCACAGGGGAACAAGTGATGCCTATTTCTTCATACAACCCAGCATCAGTGCAACAAGTTACCCACACCAATTTTCCCACCCTATCCAACCCTCCTAAATTCACTCCTTGTATACAAACCGTACCAGCACCTTCACAAAATGACCCACTTCCACCAAAAGAGGTTACGTTGACAATTAACTAAACTGAGTCTGAAGCAACATCATGATATTTGGTTGACCCCCATACTTCAGAGAGCATGCACTTCTCTCCACCACTGTTGACAAATTTTGGATGGACAACTGGGAGTAATATCCTTACAAAGCAACCTAGACTTAGGAAACAACTGCAAGCAGAAGAGGCATGCTAGCAAAGCACTGCAGGGTCTCAGAACAGCAGCTGAGTGATTCTTACCTTACTGATAGGTTATGCCAAATTCTACCTAGATCACATTCTACTGCTCCAAGAATGTAAATTAAACAATGGCCCATAACTGGAAGCACACAGAAGTCAAGATCAGGGATGGACATGGTCCACATAGGAACAAACTATGTCGTTAGTCACTTTAATCTCATTACAATTTTACCTACCACTGTACAGATCATCCAGTAGCCTTCATCATCAGTGGTTCCATTCCCAAGTCATTTTTCTGAGAAAGTTTTAACATACTCCATAAAACCACCCTTTCCTATTAATTGATTTGTTGGTTTTTCTTCAAATGTTCATATTGCTTTCACACCATGCCACTTTTAATTGTAATAATTCAGGCCATTGGATAGAATTCCTTAGTCTTTTAGTAGTGTAGACAGTTATTCTATTCTAACATTGTAACAAAACTAGTCATTGAACTTGATGGACACAGCCACATTGTGATGACAAAGCCAGTCATTGAATTCAATGGACACAGTCACATTGTTATGACAAAGCCAGTCATCAAATTCGATGGACATGGCCACAATTGAATGAGAAAACCAGTTATAGCAACATCTGGCTGTCCCATCTGTAGAGAGCTGTTCCAGGACAAGTAAATTCATGGGGTCAAGTGCTGTAGTGAATTTGACCCCACACGATGCCTTTATGGCTGAATTGTTTACCATGTCAGCAAGCATGGACTATGAATGCAACCTAAAGTTTTGAGAAAAGGTTACACATGTTAGCAACAGGAAAAATTCCCCAAAATCCGGTTTGACAATGTAGGAATTCTAATAACTAGGCAATGCTCAAAGTTGACAACAGAATGAAAAGATGTCAACATTCTAGTTACTTGTTAGTATACATATGCAGTCTGGGGAAATATTCTGATATCAATCAGTGGCAAGAATATATCTTTGAAGTTTACCTTCCCTTTCACCTGTTGCAGTGAAATCTCTGTGTGTGGAGAATCCTATAATACATACAGACATGTAAAGTATCCCAGCTTGATTTTCAGTATGGTACTCTACTACTAGCAATACAACAGTGAGTAGCACACTATCTTCGCACAGTCAAATGTCATGTACTAATGACATCTTGGAGATAGAAACATCCAATTATTGTTAATGCTAAATCCAATGACTACATAGTCATTCTGCTGTGAAGATTTTGAGGCTGATACCAAAGAAGCACATCACCCAGTACACAGTGAAATGACACCAACCATAAACCTGTGAACACCAGATGGGTGATCAAAAGCTGGTGAAACTCTTTGTTAGTGAATAGCACAAAGGGAGATTAACAGATTACCTCAGTAGCAGTAACAATTAGGTCAGTATAGAACACCACAATTACAGATGAAATGGAGTTGATGAGGGCCCTCTACATATATACTTTACCTTTAAATTGTGGACCTGTATACCATCATTCCCTACTCTGTTCAAGAGCCTAAGCAATTAGTTCTTAATATAGCCCAGATTCTACAAAGACGTTGACATGCCAAGTGGCTGTCTACCCATGAAATTGCGAACATAATAGGCAATTAAAACGATGCAAGGGTCCATGTGAACCAAATAAACACCTAAGGGTGCGCTCTTGTGTATAGAGTGTAAGCAGTTACAGTGCTAAGGGTGACAGCAGGTGGAGCGCAAGGCTCAGGTCTTAACAAGACACCAGATGGGTTTTGTTGGCCATGGAGGCAATGTACTTGACACTAGCAGCGCTCTACTCAAAGAAATGGGTGTTTATGATGCAATCAGAGGGGAGATGTTGATCAGGGATCAACAGGCACAGGAGAGCGCAATGATATCATAGGAGAATGGCCTGCACTCTAGACCTAGGGCACAGTGGCTGTACAGGAAGATTAAAACCACATGTGCCCTCAGACCGGTGATGACAGGGAAGCACATGGAAGGTGCGCTCTCCTGAAAATGATGCTCGGAAATAGCACATGCTGCTCAGAAATATAAAAAGGACTCTCTGCTAAACAGGCAGTGACTCAGTCGGACTCAAATCTGATAGCTGGACCAAAATGAGTCAGAATAATACTGGACAGAGGTGTTTCGGACATGCAGGAATAGCACTCAATGGTGCACAGACCTTTACCCAATATGTAGATCCAATTGGTAATGGAGAGCGCATATAAATACGGTAGACACACAGTAGTATAGGCAGGTTCCCAGCTGGTGCCCACTGTGTAGTGTGTAAGCAAAAGTTGACACTCTCAGCTCGGTGCAGGGGGAGACTTCGAATATAGAGATTGGTTCACAGCAGTAAAAGCTCTGTGTGAAGTGTGATCAACTCTAAGTTCATCTAGGGGACATCTGGGAGGCCAGAGCGCTTGTGCTCTCGTGTGTGAAGGGTTTTGGGTGACGCGTGGAGCTACAGTTGGCAGAGGTTCAAACCCTTTGGGCTGATTAGCTTGCGCTCTCTTCCCCAAGTGGCAGAGGTTCAAACCCTTTGGCTTGTGGGACGGTGTTATTGTATTTTTGGGTTTCTCTGACTCGGCACAGGTTCAAACCCTGTGGAGTTACGATCGGTTAGGAAGCTAGAGCACAGT
>JANDKJ010000421.1:0-28192 GCA_028551335.1 Armillaria sp. CMW 4456
ACTTCCATGGGGCCAAGATTGCCAACCCAAAGGTGGCCCACCAAATCCAGGTGGCCCCAGTGGACCAGGTGGACCAGGTGGCAATCCTCCCAATCCTCCTGACCCTCCCAATCCTCCCAACAATCCCAACAATGAGGCCCAGCTGCTTGCTGACTTCATGAATTTAATCTGAGGGCTAACTAATCAGTTCAATAATCCCCCACAATGTCCAGTCCATACAAAGGTTAAGGAACCTGACACCTTTGATGGCACAGACCTGTGGAAACTAAAGGCCTTCATTGTCTCCCTCCAGTTGAACTTTAATGACTGACTGGAAGCCTTCCAGGTGGATGCTGCTAAAGTCAACTATGCCATTTCCTACCTGTCCAGAGTTGCCCTTGACTGGTTTGAACTGGACATCCTCCAACCCAACTGTCTCAACCCCCCAGCCTGGACCCATTCCTATGCTGCATTCCTTGCAGAACTCCAGAATAATTTTGGCCCATTTGATGCCATCGGAGATGCTGAAGATGAACTGGAAAATCTTTGCATGTGAGGCAGTGACCAGATTATGAAGTATATAGTCCATTTTAACCAGCACACTGCCATCATTGGCTATAGTGACAACTCCCTCTGTCATGCCTTTTACTGTGGACTTTGTCCATGAATCAAGAATGGTATGGCTCATCATGGTATGCCTAACAATCTGCAGGACATGTGTAATCTGGCCCAGGAGCTGGATGCCTGCTACTGGACTTGGAAAGCTGAGATTTTCTGGGAAAACCATGATAGGCTCTCTAATCCCTCCTCTTCTTCCTCCTCTAAATCCAAGAATTCCCAATCTGGCAACTCCACCATGGCCCTGAAGCCATCCAACTCAGGATCTTCATCCTCCTCCAATTCCTCAGGCACCTCCAAGAAGCCCTATGCTGACAAGCTAGGCAAGGATGGCAAGCTCACACCTGAGGAAAAGGAACATCACTGCAAGAATGATCTCTGTATGTTCTGTGGTAACAAGCACAAGACCGAGGACTGCAACAAGCAAAAAACTGCAGCTGCAGCCTGTGGCCATGCAGCTGAAGTTACTGAAACCACTGCCTCTATTGACCTGACTCCTGTTGAGTCAGAAAAATAGAGAGCAACCCTGTTTCCTCCATGCAAGGGCAGGGTTGCATTGACTGTCATTGCACCATGGAGATCATCACCTTCAATGCTGCTGCTCTTTCCAACCATTCCTTCACTGTATCCCTATCATCTGAAGTCAATTCTGGATCAGAATCTGATGGATCTTCCATTTCCACTATATTATGTTTTCTTGCTCTTATTGACTCAGGTTCAAGCCACTGCTTCATTGACTCCAAATATGTTGAGGACCATAATCTCTCCACCACTTCCATCTCTTCTGTACAACTTTGGCTCCTTGACAGCTCCTCTGGATCTCACATTTCCCAATCCATTACTCTCCCTGTCCAGTCTCCAATGGGAGATGTCTTACCCATTGACTTCTATGTCACTCATCTAGATTCATCCTGTAACCTTGTCCTGGGATACAACTGGCTCTCCCACTTCAATCCATTGATTGACTGGGCAGAGAACAGTATCACTTTCCACCCAAAGCTATTTGGTGTTTCTCATTCCCCCAGCACTCCTGCAGCTGATGACACAGCAGTGCCAGCTCGCCTGGACCCTTCTGGTCCACTCCCATCCAGTCCCACTCTGAGATCCCAATGAACTCCACTGTCTTTCAAACCCATTTATTCCTATCCCTCCATTCCATTATTCTCTGCTTCGGTCTCACCTAAGATATCTATTATTTCCATGGCTGCTTTTGTCTGAGCTTGTGCAGAAGAAAGTACACAACAGTACACCCTTCAACCCTCTCTGCCAAGTATTAGTGGCCAAGCCATCTCCACTGGCCCCATGGATGTATCTGATGTCCCACTGGAGTATCACGAGTTTGCCAATGTATTCAGTGATTCCATATCCAAGAAACTCCCCGAACATCACCCATTTGACCTCAAAATCAATATTGAAGAAGGCACTTCACCCCCACTTGGACCCATCTATTCCCTCTCAGAATCTGAACTCAAAGCTCTACATGAATTTATTGACAATAACATCCATAATGGCTTCATCACTCCCTCATGTTCCCCCCATAGAGCTCTGGTACTCTTTGTCAAGAAGAAATCTGGTGAACTTAGGCTCTGTGTAGATTTCCATGGCTTGAACAAAATAACCAAAAAAGACCATTATCCACTTCCTCTAATCTCTGATCTTCTTGACTCCACACAATCTGCATGCCTGTACACTAAACTTGACCTCCACCATGCCTACCACCTAGTCCACATAGCTGAAGGAGATGAATGGAAAACTGCATTCCAGACACATTATGGATCCTTTGAATGGCATGTTATGCCATTTGGACTCACCAATGCCCTAGCAGCCTTCCAATGCTTTGTCAATGAAATCTTCTCCAACATGCTTGATGTATCCGTTGTTGTCTACCTTGATGACATCCTCATCTATTCCAATAACCCTGCAGAACACCATGACCATGTACACAAAGTCCTATGCAGACTACAAGCTAATTCACTCTATTGCAAAGGATCCAAATGTGAGTTTCACTGGGATTCTGTGGAATATTTAGGCTACATCCTCTCTCCTGAAGGCTTACACATGGCTGAAGACAAAGTTAAAGCTATCATTGACTGGCCGGTGATGTGCTCGGTGACAGGCAGTGCACAAAAAGAAACCTGACTCTAGATCATCAATTCTAGAGTCTATCTCTCACTCTAACACACACACTCAAAATCACCAATTAAGTTCGAGGTGGAGTATGGTAGAAGCACTCTTAACCTAGATTTGATAGTTCTGTCTCAAATTCAACTTCTATTCAAGGCTTTGTAAATGTTTACACAAGATACACTATTGCGGCAGTGAGGTATAAGTGCAAAGGGATTTTTATAGGTATATTTGAGTTATTTAGACTCAGATAACTTTGTCTAGGTGCTAAAAAGCTGATCTAGATTTACTTTTAAACTGAAACAATCAAAGAACACACTGGTTCTGCAAAGAGCACACAGACTGACTACACAAGTTCACAGACTTGAGACAAAGAAGCACACAGACTTCTACAAAGGATACACAGATCCTGACTTCAAGTACACAGACTCTAGAGCACACAGGCTCTTTGATTGTTCAAATTCTAAGTTCTCTAGGCTTTTCTACTTTGTCTAGATCAATGTTTTTCACTTGGTTGACTTTGTAAAACTTATTCATGCAGTTGAGGACATGCACTTATAAAATCCTTTATTTGACTTGGTAGCTATGAGCCACTAGCACAAATGAGGGGAAATGCTTTCCTGCTGTTATGTGTCTAGATGGCAGTAATTTATAGTATTCTACATCTAGGTATAGGGGTCTTGTATCTAGATTATTATAGTATGATACAACCCTCTTATTTTACAAATGATGAGTCATGTATTTCTAAGAATTGCATGATTCTGAGATGTTTACCCATTGTCTCAGAGCTCCTGCAGTTTATTCTATTATCTAGGAGTGCCCCACTGGTCTGTAGGTCCTCTGTTATTCAATCTCAGAGAGCCATATGGCTTCCTTATTCATTCCTTGCAGCAGTGCATGAGTTGCTGAGGTGACCACCGATCTTCTAGATCAATTGAAAGTACTGAGATTGTATTCTGTGATCATGAATCGATCACATCATACATCTCAATGCCTGGTACACCTATTTTTATCTTCTAGGATTGTGGGCAAACACTGTCAGGTGGTCTAGATCTATAGACAACGACTTCAGGTTTTGTCCTGACTTTGGTAGAGGTCTTTTTCATAAGTTATCTTTTGTTTCAAGGACTTAGAGACTTATCTAGATGTTCATTTTACTTCATGTTTGGTCTACTGTCATGGCTGTGTCCCCTAGATTTGACTTAGTGCATCTGTTTAGGTGGGGAATAGTCTTCTGATTCAAAGGCATAGAGGGTTGGCCCATCCAGGTACCGTCCCTGTGTCCGTTTTGACTCCAGGTAACTCAACAACCAATCTAGTAGTAAGCTATCAGTGTGAAGTCTCCACTATAGCCCTCAATACAGTGTCTAGATCACAAATAATGCTTTATTTTTGCAAAATTTGTGGGTAGCCTGATACCCAGCATATCAATGGCTTGGATGAAACTGAAGGATTTGATCATCTGTTGAAGTCTGATTGGGTGTCTTCAGAGCATTCAGATGTTGGCAATGCAGATCCAGAGGATTGGTCCCAACAATGCCTTGTAATGGGTGCTGGCAAGGATAGATTAGAGGTCCAGCCTCTGATCTGGCATAGCAAATGGGTAAGTTTCTGGCAGACTGTTGTCAGAATGAAAGCTCATGATTCTTGAACAGTATCAACTCTTTTTGTATACATTGGATACAATTGGCCACTGAAGCACAGGAGATGGTGTCTCCAAGGCCACTTTTCACAAGGGTAAACTGAGTTATGCCTGTTTTCCTGGGCTGGCTGTAAACAGAAATGTCAAACCTCCACCACATACCAAACATAAACTTATGCAACCATTTCAATGCATGGTCAATGAGCATTGGTTTGCAGATGTTGGCTTTGACACTGCAGGGCAAACCCATCCAGATGTTGAAGCCATGTCTGTGCTTCATCTGGTATTTGAGGCAGAGGTGGATCTTGATGCAGAGGCACAAGGATATCTTGCAGATGAAGAGACTGAAGAGGATGAGCTCACTGAGGAGACCTAGGGAGAATCCATGTTACTCTTTCACATGAGTGTTAAAGAATTACACTAGATAATATTATATATGATGATGTAAACTGCATTGAGTGGTCAATTAATCTATTGCAATGCATGAGATAACAAATAAGTGCTTACATGTTCACTACCCAGTATGGTTGACCCTTAATTGTCACACTGCACTGCACCATAGGGCAAATGATGTCAGCAAGGTCAATAAATTTAGATGGAGCATCATCTCATGGCAGATATTGACCATGTTCAAATATCTCAATGCCTACATCCTTACTAGTGCTGGAAAGTCAGTCACAAATGACTTATTCAACAGTGGTTACAAATACAAATCATTCGAAAGCATGCTGGTGAGGTTGAGTCTGGTCAGTTGGAGCCATTGCATATACCCAAACAAGTGCTGACCACCAATCTTAGGCTGGTCGACAGCCAGGATCACCAACAATTCACCCACATGTAGGGAGACAGTACTAGGCTCAGCACCTCTGGTATTCCAGACAGCCACTAAAGCATTGCATGCAGACAAATGTTGCAATGCCAGTTGGTAGCAAACTCCTTTGATTATCAAGTGGTCAAATAGCATGGCCTGGGTTGAAAGCATGACTGCACCAGCTGGTGGAGTTAAGATGAGATATGAATATAGCAGAGTCCTTGGCAGAATTTGTTGGAAATGGCTCAGCAAGGCATAATATATATCAGAAGGCATATCCTATGTCTCACAGCAAGAGCTCAGTCCCATTTGAATTCTCCCTAGAACATTGTTAATCACCACTGAACCAGACAAGCATATGAAACATCATACCATCATGAAATGCTTTGTTGAGTTCCCTCACTAGGCTCTGAACAGTTCCTCAGTCATCAGCTGAGGCTGCAAACATGGCATCAGCAGCCAGGCAGAGTTCCAAACCAGCTGCATGTTGGTATGATTGAGCCAGCTACATCCAGAATCATCAAACAGAGGTCCAGACATTATGAAAAACACATACACCAGCCTGGACTGCTGCATGGTGATATACCTGGAATTGTTACCCTTAGAAAATCGACTTTAGAAATGCATTTTGTAACAGTAGGATAGCTAATCCATGCATTAGTTAGGCCTATAATTGGAAGGAACCAAATCCAGGACTTAGAAGAGTATCCTGGAAAGACTCTCAATGCACAAGGCCAGTCCTGCTCCCTGTTACAGGAGTATTGCAATTGAGCAGGAATGTTCTAGGCTTAGGGAATTGAATGAAATGATGGTCCCAGACTATATTTAGCATCCAGGACTGGTCTTGTGCAACCTGATCAGCAATCGATCATCCAGGACCCACATATGAGCTCATAACCATACAAGAGTATCCTGGACAGTTGCAAATGAGCTCATAAATGCAGAGGACTTTGGCTGGCCATAAGGACACTAGTCCAGGGTAGATAGGAACAATATAAATAACTTAGTGGTAGAATAGTATAAATACAGGCTTGTAATTAGTGTGGGGACCAAGTTTTCTGGCCCCTGGAAGTGCTGTAAAGCAATTTAGTATGGATTAGGGTTAAGAGCTTCAAGCATAGTCTCATAGAAAGTAATTGCGACTGTTGACATCAAGTCCAGGAGTGTTTTGCAAGCACAGTACAGCCCAAGAACCAGTCAGACAGTTGTCCTGCAGTTCAGAACAGTTTTGTGTCAGTGATAAGTCACAGTCAGATGCTCACTTGTGTCAGTTATTCTGCACCAGGCAGTTTTACAGTTCAGAATTGGAGTCCAGGACTTAGTTTGGTTGTGAATTTGGATCTATTGTGTCCTGGAAAGCATTTTAGCAGTTATATTCACATAAACCATCCTGCAGACATGCCAAGTGGCTGTCTACCCATGAAATTGTGAACATAATAGGCAATTAGAATGATGCAAGGGTCCATGTGAGTCAAATAAACACCTAAGGGTGTGCTCTTGTGGATAGAGCACAAGCAATTACATTGCCAAGGGTGACAGCAGGTGGAGTGCAAGGCTCAGGTCTTAACAAGACACCAGATGGGTCTTGCTGGCCATAGAGTTGACACACTTGACACTGGCAGTGCTCTACTCAAAGAAACTAGTGTTTATGATGCAATCAGATGGGAGACATTGATCAGGGATCAACAGGCACAAGAGAGCACAATGATATCATAGGAGAATGGCCTGCACTCTAGACCTGTGGTACAGTGGCTGTACAGGAAAATTAAAACCACATGTGCCCTTGGACCAGTGGATGACAGAGAAGCACATAGAGGGTGTGCTCTCCCCCAAAACAAGGCTTGGAAAGAGCATATGCTACTTGGGAATATAAGGAGTACTCTCTGCTGACCAGGCAGTGACTCAATCAGACTCAAATCCAAAGGCTGAGAGGAGACAAGTCAGAATGATGCTGGAGGGAAGGGTTTCAGAGGCACAGGAGTAGCACTCCATGGTGCATGGACCATTCCTCAATATGTAGATTCAATTTGTAATGGAGAGCACATATAAATACAGTAGATACAGAGTAGAATAGAAGCTTCTAGCCCCCCTCTGTGTAGTGTGTAAGCAAGAGTTGACACTTGCAGTTGGTTCAGGCAGTAGTTTCAAATATAGAGTTTGGTTCTCATCAGAAAAGTCTGTGTGAAGTGTGATCAGCTCTAAGTTCATCTAGGGGACATTAGAGAGGTCAGAGCATGTGTGCTCTTGGTTGTGAAGGGTTTCTTGTGATATGTGGAGCTACAGTCAGCAGAGGTTCAAACCCTTTGGACTGATTAGCTTGTGCTCTTTTCCCCAAGTGGCAGAGGTTCAAACCCTTTGGCTTGTGGGACAGTGTTTGTGTTTTTGGGTTTCTCTGGCTCACATAGGCTTGAATCCTGTGGAGTTACAATCAGTTAGGAAGCTAGAGTGCATTGGTTTGAACCCAGTGGCTCTTTTGGATTGTGTTAGGGAGCATCTCTTGGAAGAGCACATCGGTTTTGGGTTAGATTTGTGTGTTTAGAGAGTGGATTGTGTTGCACTCTGCATCTGTGATGGTGCATGTGTGATATTGCCTTGAGGCCCAGTGACAAAGTCACCACCTCCTGTAGCAAAAGTCTAGAAAATCAGAGAGTGCATCCATTTAAAGCATATTTGAGGTCTGAGAACTTGTCTAAATAATTCTACTGCTTGCTTCTATCACATTATAATCCCCCATGAACTAAAGAATGTGTGGTTGTTGTGTGTGGTTGTAGCATCAAGGGTTGGAGTGTGATTCAGAGTCTGTAGTCTCTGCTTGCATTTTGTGTCCTTCTTGGCTGCATGCAGCAACTAGCCTCTTCACTGACACAAGAAAATCAAAGATGGCAGTACAAATAAGACAACATACAAGACCTGCTGTATAGTCATAAGGTCAGAAACACATACACTAATGCATAGCCCTTCAGATATACCACACAGACATTATTTTATTTATAAACTAATATATAAATCTGGCATTTCATACTGTACAGTTAGTTACTCTCTTCATTCTGCACCCCCACCTTCACATATCCATTCAATTACCTCAGTAACTCACCCAGAGTTGACAATACTGATAGCACACATTTAATAGTGATTTCATTCACCACAAATCCAAGCTTGACATACTCAAATCCAAGACACTTCACAACCATCCAGAGAACAAGATCATTGGTGTTCACCATTGATTTAACTCATTACTGACACTCACTCAGTGTTAGTAAGTGATAACCATGTAGTACTCACCCCTTTTTAGTTTTATAGGAAAGAATTAGCTTCATATTCACAAGACAAGATTAGTTTTATTAGTTTTCAACTTCACAAGATATCAGCAGATCTATCTGGATGTCAAGAGCAGATGAATAGTATTGAACAGTTATAGGGCAGCTCTATTGCAAGCATTGCAAGGATAGGTTTTTGAACAGATTTAGTATTGATAGATTGACAGATATAGGGCAGCTCTAACATGAGCATTGCAAGGAATTAGTATCAGAATTATAGGGCAGGTGTAGCATGAGCTTTGCAGGAAATAGTATTGACCAGTTTTAGGAATCAAATTGACTGGAAATAGGACCAGACAAAGGAAACAAAGTATAGTTTTGATAAGAATTGACCAGTTATAGAAATTAGGATGAGCAGCATCATCACCAGATAAAGCTGAAGAACACAGAATTAAATCCAAGACCAATAGTGGATCTCCATAGCCCCAGGAATAGCAACACAAACCCAGACTAAGATGATAGGATTTCATTTAATACCAACATAATACTGACAGCCATTTTATACCTCCCATCTTCCTTCCCATCTGGTTCCCCAGTTTTACAACACACACCAGACCAGATAACAAAGACCAAAGGTGACTCAGAGCATTGGAATCTGTAGTAACTTCTCATGAGACTAGAGAGAAGTCCCCCCACCATCCTGCAAGCCAGTTAATGTAGGACAGCTTGATCAGTCCCATAACCCTGAATATGACACTGTGTTTCTTGGTTGAATTGTTACAAGTATGGACATGCTCAGAAAAACTCACACAAACACACACAACACCCTGAGGAGTGACTTAGGAACAAAATTAGTTGTTCTGTAATACTGACATAATGCCAAGACACCACTATTCCATTTTGGTTCTTCATCTCCATAGCTCCAGAAGTATCTGACAACAATCCCAGTTTATGTTCCAAGCTCACCAAGCATCTGACCACCATATCACTGCATTCATCTGTCTACCAGTTCTGTACTGTTTTCCAGCTTTAGAGCCACTTTGTTTTGCACTTTCAATTTCTGCTTTCTTGTTTCAGTTTTATTTGAAGAAGGGTCACCATTGTGCCATGGTGTGAGTCAGTTTGATAACCCTACATGTGGACATATCTAGCCAGCTCATAGATCAGTGTCTAGCATGAGTGGTTTGAAAAGCATCATCAATACAAAGTCAAGTGTGTTGGAATGAGTCTGTCTGTCTGTCTGTCTGTCTGTGCACTTTAGAGTGGCTCAAACCATCTGTCTACTTGCCAAGCAGGTCATGCAACTTACAGCAGTACTTCTTGTTCAAAAGTTTCTAGACTTAGGACTTTATTTTGAAGAGAGCTCACTACATCTAAACATTGTGAAGTATAGAGATTGATTGGATTGATTGAGATAATCACAAGAAATGTGTAAAGTTAAAATCATCACACTTGCAAGGGTAGTTGTGCATATTAGTGGGTGTAGAAGGTGTGAGGTGTAGTGTGTCATAGCACACTGTTCCGCTCACTATTCCATAAGTAGACACAACCTAGCCTCTTTGCCATGGCTAGTTTCCTATAACTTTAGTATGACCATTGGCTACATCTTCTTCAATAAAAATCTTGTCATAATCTACTATCTCCAAAGGTCAGCATCACTGGTGACATCATCACTGCTCAAGTCCACCTATTTGAACAGACATCACTACTGAAGCACTTTACATGCTCTTCCATGTCCTTGCATGTTCATATACTCACCCTGTTATTGGTCATAAGGGCAGTTTCAATTTCCATATGCATTGATAATGGGGAGATCACATAGTCCCCAGACAATTTGAATCTCTTAGGGTCCTACAGCGCTGTACTGACAGCTGAACAGGCAACATCCATTCTGGAACCCTGTAGGAATGGATGATTGAATTACAATGGTGCATACTTTCTATAATCTTAGAACAGTATGAGAAATATATATGTAAAGTAATTTGTATCTGTATTGACAATCCATTGACTCTTACATTGCCCATTTACAGTCCTGATGACAGAAATCACTTTCATTTGTGTACAGTAATCCAAATACATGTCCAGTGGTAACATCATTGTGTTCTTGGTAATTATTCATCTTCTTCATCTGTGATGATACTCAAGTGGGAAACTTTACATCTGTAAGTCATGTACAATTACAAAACAGAAATGTGATAACTCATGGCCATATTTGTATATCCCCACTGTCCCAGTGGACTCTAGCTTGTGTACCCTGTACCATGGTCATATCATTCAAAGACAAGAACCCAAATTACAATAGTTATACTAACATCTGCTGTTTGCCATATGAGTAGAACAACCCCTTTGAGCATTTTGCCTTTAGGGTCCTAATGGCCAATGCATGTGCCAGCCTAGGGAAATGAAATGAACAAGTGACATGCCATGATGGGATAGAGAGTACCCACTCCTATGTTCTCCATGGTTTTTTGCCAACTGTTAATGTGTATTAGGTGAGTTAAACTAGCAAGACCCACCACCCACTTAAATACCTGTAAAGTGCAAAGAAAGGATGCCTGGTGCTTGATGATATCCAATGATGGTAAATCTTTCCCCAGTAGCACTGATCAATGAATGCATTCTTTACACTGGAATGGGACAAGGACATGTCTGTCTGAGCTTGAAAGGTTTGAGATGATCCAGGCCTAGAGGAATTAAGTGTGATGTCTATCCAAAATGAGGTGATATGCTGCTTAATTGTGAGTATCTTGAGGCAATACTCCATGCAACAGAGTTTGAAGGTGTGTGAGGACTGGATCAGTGATCAGGTGGTCAGATGCTTTAGTGAGCTTGGAACATAAACTGGGAATTGTTGTCAGATACTTCTGGACTATCACAGAGTGAAGAACCAAAATGGAATAGTGGTGTCTTGGCATTATGTCAGTATTACAGAACAACTAATTTTGTTCCTAAGTCACTCCTCAGAGTGTTGTGTGTGTTTGTGTGAGTTTTTCTGAGCATGTCCATACTTGTAACAATTCAACCAAGAAACACAGTGTTGTCATGCTAAAGCAAACATGGACTGGAAATTGGTGCTGACGTAAGTCAAATGGAAGTTCTGCACCAGAACTCAAAGTGATATGTGGAATAAATTCAGTCTTTCCTTTATGATCACCACTAAGTATTCTGACATGGAGAAGTCGATGACCCATGCCTATAAGAATAACATGTGTCCCATTACAAAGACCATTTTTTGGATCCAAATTTCTTAAAAGCATTAATGGGACTCCTTGTTTAAGACATAACTTTGACAAAGGAAATCCTGACATATTGATACTATTTAGGAACTCTATAGGGTATTCCATATCTCCATCAACCCCTTCTTCTCTTTGTTGAGTATCAGCACTGTGATAAACCTTCTCCTGTCCTTGAAATTGACTAAGAATTATTTGGTTGATATCATCAACATCTGTATTTTGAGAACAGAGAATTGTTCGCTCTGAGAAAAAGGCATCATTGTAATGAGAGGGATTGAGTGTTTGAATGGAACCATAGATTGCCTTTATAAGATCCTCAACAGTGTCACCACATTTCATAGTATCTGAAAGAGTAACAAATCCAGAGTTATCAGAGTTTCTTCCATGTCCAACATCTAACAGCCACTTTGCAAACTCAACTTCATCATTTTCCAATCGCATATTTTGTGTCAGTTTAAGGACAGTAATCCTTCTCCAAAGTGGAGATCATTGAATGCATTGAGCAATAATTTGTTCTCTACTGCCTTTAATCACTACAGGAAGGATCTGTTGAAAGTCACCTCCAAAGACAACTGTAAGACCTCCAAAAGGATGTTCATCCCTTCTAATATCTCTCAATGAGGCATCTACAGCCTCTTGGCAAAATCGATCCTGCATAGGAACTTCATCCCAAACAATGAGATCAGTCTTTTGGATTAACTCTGCCAGATAGGTTCTATGCTTAATATTACAGGTTTGTCCTTCATAAAGGTCTATAGGGATTTTGAAAGTAGAGTGAGCAGTACAGCCACCTATTAAAAGAAGAGATGCAATGCCAGATGATGCTACACATAAAACAATTTTGTTCTGTGCACATAGTGCATAACACAATGCATTATATGTGAATGTTTTTCCTGTTCCACCAGGTCCATGTAAGAAAAACAACTGATTTATATACATGAATATGATTGCTTAATTATTGCATATATAAAGTACATACCTTTGGTTCATTGTTCATTACAGCATTATAGATTGCATCAAAAGCAATTCTCTGATCTGTATTCAGTCTCTCTTGATGTTCTATTGCTAATTGAGCCTGATCTGCAGTATTATATCTTCTTTGTTCTGCAATCAGTGGATTGGAATCAACCAAGTTCATAGCCCTCCATCTCTGCCTATTAGGCTGTGGTAAACCAAAGTCCTTGATTGAAGAACTCAATTCTTCTTCTAGAAGATACAGTCCATAGTCATAAATATCTTCTGCAGTGATATTCTCATTAGAATTAAAGTGTCTCTCTAAATCATCACAAATAGAAACTTTGAATTGATTCCATAAAGCTAATGGATCAGAGGGATGGCAATCTCTGAGAATAATAACAAAGAGTTGTCGAAGTTGTGGTCCCAGCTTAAATACAGATGCTTCTTCTAAACATTGACTCCATTCTCTATCATCCTGTAGTAGACCACATGCTAAACAGGCTGCTCAAAATGTCTCATAATTTTCACCTTCAAAGTGTTGAAGATCCTCATAACAGGTTGGTCCATGTACTACTGTCAATAAGAGATGAAGATAGAACTGCTCTCCAGAAGTTGGATGGGCAAAATACATTCTACCAATGGCAAAACCTCTTTTGCAAATAGTCCAATTTTTATTCTTTTTATTCCAGCAGAACTTTTGAGGAAATTCTTGATAAAGGCAATCATGTGCTAATGTAGAGGCATCAGCAGGATTTTGAATAGCTGCTTCAGCTTCCTTTTTATTTGTTTCAAAAAATTCAGTCAACATTGTGCGTCCTGCAGCACCTCGGTTTACTACTGTCTGAGCATTGTCATTTCCATTAAAGACTACCATATGCTCATTATGCAAATGCACAACCAAATGAACTACATTTGGCTTTTCCTATTTGTTTAATATATGAGTCTTGCTTTGAAATTGACATTAAAAATAAAAACACTAACCTGATGCATAAAATAACGAAATATTCGCCAAGTAGATTCTGCTGCTGATATATAGCATGCATCCAAGTATTGCTGAATCTCATCTTCAGTATTTTGGAACCCAATTGTTGTTCTATCATGTCCTTTGTATACATATTTGTGTATATATTTAAAAGCCTTGACTGAAACACAAACTTCTAGATTGGCATGACACTCAAGAAGTAAGAGTAAAAGTGGAGAGTGAGGGACAACCCAAGAGTTATCAATTTCCATTCCATTCACTGGAGAGTGTGGATCATTAATTTTGAATGTGTGACCTTGATGTCTACGATATAAAGGATATCCATTTTCAGCCATCATGGTTTCATTCTGAAAAGGTTTTGGAAAACCCTTTGTACATTTGCCATCTTTCATACATGGAGCTTTTGGATTTGCAACACCACATGGACCATGGATCATATATTTAGTAACAGCATTATAAAGCCTTGGATGTTTCTCCTTGTCAGGGATTTCAGCAGAAATAACACAATCAACCAAATGAGGATCATGGACACGTGAATCAGGAGATAAGAAGATAAGGATATGAATATGAGGAAGACCTCATTTCTGAAATTCAATAGTACAAACATGTCCCACATATTTTCCCAATAGTCCATGACTTATTTTATGCAATATTATTTTGATCTTTTCATGAAATACACGGGCAATCAAATCAGGGTGGTCATTAGGACTGTCCAGGCAAAATATTATCTACCACTTCCTTCCATCTGGGATTAGCAGTGATTGTAAGAAAGAAATCTGGCTTGGAAAAAAATCTGGCCAAAGCCAAAGAATCCTGATACAGTTGAAACATATTTCAGGAACCTCCAATAAATGAAGAAGGAAGAATAAAATGCTTGCCCAGCTCATTCATATTAACATCTATTCTATCTTGAACACTATCCACCAATCCTTGATATACATCAGCATGTATCTGATTTTGATTATATCTCAGCCATAGCAGTCGGGCCTGATCAGTCTGTGCAAAAGCATCACAGATATACTGTTGGAAAAGACTTTCTGATCTAAAGAGATGGTTTGACTCTATATATTCAGGTTGTATATGAATATAATAGGCATGGTACTCTCTTTGAGTAACACTTTTTTGTTTTCCTCTTTGTTGTGGATGATCATCTTCAGGATCATCATTTTCAGGCTCTTCATGATTATTTTCAACCTCAGTGAGGTCTGCTCCCTTTAATGGAATTCCAATATGCCATCCCAGTTCTCCTCTTGGGAATAAAAGAACATAGTATAATGGTAGATAAAAGGGACTATAATCTTGAATCCACCTAAGTTGGCCCTGTCGAAGAGACACCATAATATCACGTTTAGCATCATAGTTTATATTATCCTGAATAACAACAGCAATCTGAGATTCTGTAGGCAAATTCCAACGTCGTTTATCCTGATTAGCTTTTATAGTGATACAGCAATGTCGCTCAATATCTCTGGTATTGTATCCTTCCAGTCTTTCACAGGCCATTTTGAATGTTCTGACATGCACATTATTTTCAATAAACCAATCATGTAATTCCAGCAGTATAGTACCATCCAATTGATTTTGGTTGTTGAAATTATGCTTCTTAACAGCATCTTCAGGATCCAAAAAATATACTTGAGCATATTTAGCTGAACCATCATCTCCTCGCAGTAACTGACCCAATTTATGAGTAAGTTCACCTTGAATTTTATATACAGGAGGGCCATGATTGCTGGTATTTAAACTGTCATCTACTTTTACACCCAAAGATGCCATAGCAAAAGCAGCATTATAGCATCTAATATTCTTTCGAAATTTTTTTTCTTCAACACTTTGGCCACAGAATAAATTCCATAAAAGAGTAGGAGGTTTTTGCAATATAGGTAGTTCTATTTTACCACTTAAACAACATCCACCAAATACTGGATTAGTTTTAGATGATCCAGCACGTCTCTCCCCTATCCAATGAAGAGCATGACAATCTTGGCATTTATATTTCATTTCACCCAAGTCCAATAGCTGAAATTCTTTATTATTTTCATCAATAGGCTGTAAACCTAATGGTAAATCATGAAGATTAAGAATATTAGGAGGAAGATGTTGCTCTAAATTAGGAGGAAGGACAGTATCAGGATCCTCTTCCTCAAAATTATGAGGAGCTTCATCATTAGGAGCATCCTCTCTTGGTAAATCAGGAGAAATATCATTTTCAGGAGCATTTTCCATTTCATTATGATGAGGAACAGGATTTAGAATTGCAGAGAGATAGTTAGTAGAATCTAGATTTACTGAATATTGATAGTCATTAGCAATAGGAGAAGGAAGATTATGTAAATGAAGTAGAATCTTGAATTTACAGCAGATGAATATTGTTCAACATGACGTCCATGACGAACAGGAGCAGTAGGAAGAGAAGGAAGATTTGCTACTTGTTGATGTAAATCAGAAGAATTATGATAATCAATAGGATCTGGATTTACAGCAGATGAATACTGCTGAACATATTGTCTATGACAAACAGGAGCCACAGGATGAAGAGGAGGAAGATTGGCATACTGTTGTTGAATTAAATTCAAAGGAAGGATATCTTCATTTACAGAAGGTAACTGTTCCTGAATACGACGACCATGCATAGGAGCAGTGGGGACAGAAGGAATATTGGCCAATTGTTGGCATACATGAGATGAATGATGCATAGAAGGTATAGAAGCATCATATGTAGATGTATTATTCAAGAGATTTGCCATCCCTGAATGCAATCTATAAGTCTTCCCATTATATTGCACAGTCTGCAAATTAGGGGCATCATTCATATCACCAATGAATGGATCAACATCATTATCTATACTACTTTCAGAAGCTGTAATAGAGTGATGAGGTATGCGGCGGTGCTCAGGACTGTCTAAGACACGACTGAGACGCTCAGCATTATGCTCTCGTCCATGAGATGGTGTGGAAGGAGGTGTAGACCTGTAAATTATGACAATTATAATTAATATAATTGAGTTAAAAAAGATATATAATATATACATACATCTCAGACTTGGAAAGTTCAAAGAAAGAAACTCTAGGCTGAGGATATTTGATAGCAACAGCAGATGAAGAGCTCTATGGTAAGAGAGGCTCTGTAGATCACTGTAGATAGTAATAATCAATATAATTGATATAATAATGATAATATAATGAATACATACATGTATCTTGTTTCAAATAGGTTGGATGGCTCAGATAGAAGTAATCTGAGCTCTGGGAATACAACAGCAAGAACAGAAGGAAGCTTGATGATCAGGATCAGTATAGATGATGCAAATGATCAGTATGATTGATATAAATATAACAATTAAATATACACACATTTCTCCTTGTTGATTCAGCAATATCCACCAATAAAGCCAAGGAAAGAGCAAAAGAGATGAGGGAGATATAGAAGAAGCAAGAGGCAGCAATGGGAGGGGGAGATGAGGGGAGGAGGAAAGGAGGGAAAGGTGTGGCAGCCTTATGTGCGAAGAATTTAGGGGTGTGGGAAAAGAGTTCCTAATGGGTAAGTATTTAGTGTGAGAGTTAAGTGCCTAAAAGAGCATTCCAGCTGCTTTGTCATGCTTAAGTAAATATCTTTGTAATGAGCTGACTAACATTCCCTTAGAAACTAACAAAGCCAAACACCTATGTGTTTTAATATATAGATGCCTTATTTGTGGTTTTGGAGTTGAGAATAATGTCAGAAATAGCTGAGTACCACCAAAGTAGCATGTGTGTCAATGTCTTGTGGTTATACAGCAATAACCAATTAATTCCAAAGTCTCCAGAGGGTGTTTGTGCTGCAGAAATCATCAAATAGCTGTTATTGAACCCCTATGATGTTGGATCAATGTCAAGAAGATCTGCTCACATGACAGTACCTGTGCGCTTTGATGTGGCAATGCCAGAATCACCAGCAATGTGCTCTATGTCCTATTGTGGTAATGGCAGCCCTAAATGTGAGGATTTAAGTTGAAAATGGTGTTCCAGAGGTAATTCCAGGGTACTGAGGGTGGGAAACTGTCAGAAAAGCCCTATAAAGTATATATGGGCATGTGTGGAATGATTGGTTTGCTGAAAGTCCACTAAAGGAATGAATCCACAAAATTGGAGTGTATAGAGCCCTGAGGCTCATCAACAGCAACCAACAACCCTCTTTCTGAACTCTCAACACATTCAGACTCCTCAAGTGCTCAAACTATTACAATCAGTATCACTGATCTCAATGTCTCTCTTGTCTTTTCATGCACACAAGTGTTAGACAATCCATGTGATCTCTAAAATGACAACATGTATCTACTGTGCTTTTGAGTATTAGGTGTCACTTGCTAGTGTGAAGTTGAGACTAAGGTCTTGACTCTTTTGGCTTATAGCGAATAGGGTGAGTTTCGAGTAAGTTGGTATGAATTAACTTAGCTTGAGGCTGGGGTTTTACCAGTGAGAGCTGTCCTACTTAAATACATAGTTCATATACTACTGTTGTACATTATTAGGTGCCGGTGTTTGGCCAGCGAAGAGAGTCTGGAACATCAGCTGGACAAGGCGTTTTGGTACATTGAAAGAGAATCCCAAAGATGGCGAAGGTAGCAAAGATAGAGAGGGAACGAATGGGGTTAGACGAGCGAAAGAAGCGAAGCGCTGACTAGGCGGCTAAGTGGTGTCTCTGGGGTTAGGGTATGGATAGGGGTTAAAATTGTGACAACAAGTTAAAATGTGAGATTATCTCTGTTTTCCTCTGGTGAGCTTGCTGAGCTAGTAGATGATGCTCAAAGCTATAAACTGATCCTTTGTCACTTATGCTCACTTTCAATGCTAACACACAACTCAGGGGTTCAAAACGTAATCTACTGTACCTACTTGGCCACTATTTATACTACTTGCTTTGGAATAATACAAATGCATTATAGAAAGTGATAGAAGGAAATCCCTCTGGGCCTAGTCCACCACTGCCACAGTTATACTCATCTCTGAGTCTAGTTCTCCTCATTGGAGACAGTTTCTGTAGTGAGCTCACTGTGTGGCATACTGAGCTCACTAATCCTCAAGTCCACAGATTTATCTACATGGTGATATTGTGTTGTTAATCCATGTTTAATATCTTCAATGTTTCTCTGGAGCAAGTTGCCATGTCTAGCAACAAACTGCATGTCCCATGCACTCCACATGGGGTGTGCTCACTAAAAAGTCTGCTGTTATCAGGTTTATCTCGTTAACATGGAATCTTATCTCAGGTTGACTTTGGATCTTTCTCTAACATGTTACACATCACTTTTAATTGTGAACAACTTAATTATCTCCTGAATGTGATTCTCTTCTAGCCTGATTCTGTCTTTATTCTGCAGCAAAGACAGTTTCTGAGCTCAGGACAGAGGAATTGGTCTGTATAATTAAGCATGCCTATCCAGTACAGTGCTATGATTAAGTCCCTGGTTTAGTTCTGCCTTGGGGAACATTACTAATGTCATTCATAACTGCTCTGAAGTTTGGTTATCATCAGGAATTCAATATCTGTAGTGAGCTCTACACATGAACATGTATATCTAGTGAGCTCACTAGGAAATCGCAAATTTACATAGGTAAATGTATTGCAGGTGCAACAATGGTTGGTCTTGTGGACAGTCTACACTTGGGGTGAGGCCTAGCACATCAGATTATGAAGCCCACTGATGAGCCTCAGGGCTCTGTATGCTCAATTTTGCAGATTTATCTCTTTAGCAGACTTTCAGCAAAACAAAGATTCCACACAAGCCCATATATACTTTTTAGGGCTTTTCCAATGCTTTCCCAATGCTAATACCCTGGAATTACCCCTGGAACACCATTTTCTACTTAAATCTTCGGACTTAGTGCTGCCATTACCACAATAGGACATAGAGTGCATTGTGGATGTTTCTGGCATTGCTGCATCAAAGCACACAGGCACAGCCATGCAAGCGGATCTTCTCGACATTGATCCAGCAATCATAGGGGCTTGATAACAGCAATTTGATGATTTCTGCAGCATGAACACCCTCTGGACAGACTTTGGAAATTAATTGGTTATTGCTGTATAACCACAATACATTCAACACACATGCTACTTTGAAGGTACTCAGTCATTTCCAATGACTATTCTCAACTCTGAAACCACAAATAAGGCATAGTTTCAATCCAGGACTACAAAAATCAAAGATGATGACATGAAAAAGGCAATGTTCAAGACCTGCTGTATAGTCAGAAGGTCAGAAACACACATGCTAATGCATAGCCCTTCAGATATACCACATGGATGCCATTTTATTCATAAACTACTATATAAAACCGGTATTTTCATACTTTACAGGAGTTACTTCCTTCATTCCATACCCCCACTTTCACCTATACCTTTGTTTACCTCAGTGACTCACCCAAAGCTGATGATATGAATAGCACATGTTTAATAGCAATTTTGTTCACCATAAAGCTGAGCTTAACATATTTAAAGCTGAGACACTTCACAACCATCCATCGAAATTAGAACTGGATGCTCATCATTGTTTTACTTCATTACTGGCACTCACTCAGTGTTGGTAAGTGATAACCATGTGGTACTCACCTCTTTTAGTTTTATAGAAAAGAATTAGCTTCAACTTCACAAGATATCAGCAGATCTATTTCGACATCAAGAGCAGATGAATAGTATTGAACAGTTATAGGGCAGCTCTATTGCAAGTGTTGCAAGGATAGGTTTTGAACAGATTTAGTATTGATAGATTGACAGATATAGGGCAGCTCTAGCATGGGCATTACAAGGAAATAGTATTGGAATTATAGGGCAGCTCTAGTGTGAGCTTTGCAGGACATAGTATTGACCAGTTTCAGGAATTGAATTGACTGGAAATAGGACCAGACAAAGGAAACAAAGTATAGTTTTGACAAAATTTGACTAGTCATAGGAATTAGGATGAGCAGAATTGTCACCAGATAAAGCTGAAGGACACAGAATTAAATCTGAGACCAATAGTGGATCTCCATAGCCTCAGGAATAGGGACACAGACCAATACCAAGACAATGATGAGGTGGTCAGATGCTTTAGTGAGTTCAGAATGTAAACTAGGGAATTGTTGTCAGATACTTCTGGAATATCACAGAGCGAAGAACCAAAATGGAATAGTGGTGTCTCAGCTTTGTGTTGGTATTACAGAACAACTAGTTTTGTTCCTAAGTCACTCCTTGGGGTGTTGTGTGTGTTTGTGTGAGTTTTTCTGAGCATGTCCATACTTGTAACAATTCAACCAATAAAACACAGTGTTGTATTTGGGGTTATGGGACTGATCAAGCTGTCCTCTGTTGACTGGCTTGCCATCTGGTGGGGGGACTTCTCTCTAGTCTAATGAGAAGTTACTACAGATTCCAATGCTCTGAGTTGCCTTTGGTCTCTGTTATCTGGTCCAGTGTGTGGCATACAACTGGGAAACTGGATGGGAAGGGAAGTGGGATGTATAAAATGGCTGTCGGTATTATGTCAGTATTAAATGAGGTCCTAATTGTCTCTGTATTGGCCTGTGTTGATGTTTCTGGGGCTATGGCAGTGCAATAGCAGGTCTCATCTTTATTTCTGTGGTTCTCAGCTTTATCTATGATGATTCTGTTTGTCCTAATTCCTATAAACTGTCAATCCTTGTCAAAACTATACTTTGTTTCCTTTGTCTGGTCCTATCTCTTGTCAAATCAATTTCTAAAACTGGTCAATACTATTTCCTGTGAAGCTCATGCTAGAGCTGCCCTATAATTCCAATACTAATTCCTTGCAACACTCACAATAGAGCTGCCCTATAACTGTTCAATACTATTCATCTGCTCTTGACATCCAAATGGATCCACTAATATCCTGTGAAGTTGAAAACTGGTAAAACTAATCTTGTCTTTTGAATGTTGAAGTTAATTCATTCCTATAAAACTAAAAGAGGTGAATACTGCATGGTGATCACTTACTAACACTGAGCAAGTGTTGGTAATGAAGTAAAACAATGACAAGAGTCAAGGTTTTAAGTTGATGGATGATTGTGAAGTGTCTCAGCTTTACTACTTCAAGCTCGGCTTTATGGCAAACAAAATCACTATTAAACATGTGCTATCAGTATTGTTGAATCTGTGTGAGTTATTGAGGTAAACAAATCGATATGTGTATGTGGGGGAACAGAATGAAAAGAGTAACTAGTGTAAAATATGAAATTACCAGGTTTATACAGTAAAGTATAAATAACTGGCATCTGTGTGGTATATCTGAAGGGCTATGCATTACCATATGAGTTTCTAACCTTCTGACTATACAGCAGGCCTTGTGCATTGTTTTATTCATGTCTTCACCTTTGATTTTCATAGTCCTGCATTGAAACTATGCCTTATTCATGGTTTCAGAGTTGAGAATAGTCATTGGAAATGACTGAGTACCATCCAAGTAGCATGTGCATCGATGTCTCATGGTTATACAGCAATAACCAATTAATTCTGAAGTCTCCAGAGAGTGTTCTTGCTGCAGAAATTGTCAAATTGCTGTGATGAAGCCCCTATGATTGCTGGATCAATGTTGAGAAGATCTGCTCGCATGGCTGTGCCTGTGTGCTTTGATGCCACAATGCCAGTGATGTTGGCAATGCACTCTAGGTCCTATTCTGGTAATGGTGGTGCTAAATCCATGGATTTAGGTCAAAAACAGTGTTTTTGGGGTATTGCCAAGGTATTGAGGTCAGGAAATCATCAGAAAAGCCCTACAAAGTATATATGGGCATGTGTGGAATCTTTGGTTTCCTGAAAGTCCACTAAAGGGATAAATCCATGAAATTGGAGCATACAGAGCCCTGAGGCTCATCAATGATTAGGATCTCATTTAATACTGACATAATACCAACAGCCATTTTATACATCCCACTTCCCTTCCCATCCAGCTTCCCATTTTTACAACACACACCAGACCAGATAACAGAGACCAAAGGCAACTCAGAGCATTGGAAATGTAGTAACTTCTCATGAGAAGGCTAGAGAGAAGTGGCCCCCACCAGGTAGCAAGCAGTCAACAGGGATGACAGCTTGATCATGAGATTTATCAAACTGGCATTAACTACAACAATGGCACTATCCTTGAATCATTATGCAATGTACTGGACAAGACTCATTGTCATGACAAACTTCACACAAACAACACACAACATCCAGAGGAAGTGACTTCAAACAAATTGACAGCCTTTGTTAGTAACAGAATGAACATCAGAATCAAGACACCACCTTGGCATTAGCAACAGGCTAAATGATGTAATAATTTGCCACTGCAATAAGGAAAGTATCACAATCATTCATTCCAGGAGTTTATGCTCTGATGCTCATCCTGAAGCATCTGACCAACCATTCTCGGACAAGATTCATCTGTCTGTTTTCTTCAGAGCCATCTGTTCTAGAAGACAGTAAGAATTTGGCACCAGTTACTTGTTTTTAGGAAGAAGCCTGCTCAGGACATGTGAAGTCCATGTCAGTTTGATTTCCTACTCCACTGATACACCTGGAATTGTTACCCTTAGAAAATTGACTTTAGAAACACATTTTGTAACAGTAGGATAGCTAATCCATGCATTAGTTGGGCCTATACTTGAAAGAAACCAAATCCAGGACTTAGAAAGTATCCTGGAAAGACTCTAAGTGCACCTGGCCAGTCCTGCTCCCTGTTTCAGGAGTGTCACAATTGAGCAGGAACATTCTAGGCTCAGGGAATTGAATGTAACAATGGTCCAGGACTATATTTAGTGTCCAGGACTGGTCTTGTGCAACCTGATCAGTGATTGATCATCCAGGACCTGTGTATGAGCTCATAACCATATGAGAGTATCCTGGACAGCCACAAATGAGCCAGACATGGCAACTTGCTCCAGAGAAACATTGAAGATACTAAACATGTTAATGTGGAGTCATAAATGCAGAGGACTTTGGCTGGCCATGGGGAAACTAGTCCAGGATAGTTAGAAATGATATAAATAACTTAGTAGTAGAATAGTATAAATACAAGCCTGTAATTAGTGTGGGGACCAAGTTTTCTGGCCCCTGGAAGTGCTGTAAAGCAATCTAGTACAGATTAGGGTTAAGAGCTTTGAGTGTAGTCTCACAGAAAGTAATTGCAACTGTTGACATTAAGTCCAGGAGCATTTTGCAAGCACAGTATAGCCCAAGAACCAGTCAGACAGTTGTCCAGCAGTTCAGAACAGTTTTGTGTCAGTTATTCTGCACCAGGCAGTTTTACAGTTTGGAATTGGAGTCCAGGACTCAGTTTGGTTGTGAATTTGGATCTATTGTGTCCCAGAAAGCATTCTAGCAGTTATATTCACATAAACCACCCAGCATATTTTGATTTGTCTCCTGGCTACTAGCTAAGGTACATTTCTATCAACCAGGAAACTTACCCACCCCATGAACTTACTAGCAGGTGGTGTGTGTGTTGTGTGTTGGTGTTTTGTGTGCAGTGCTCTCACCTTTCCCAGAGTTCACTCTCCGCTCACCATCATTGCTTTTCAATGCAGACATGTAGCAAGCTCACTAGATCAGTGTCTAGCTGAGTGGTTTGCAAAGTGAGCTCAGTATGAAGTCAGGTGTGTTGGAATGAGTCTGTCTGTCTGTCTGTCTGTCTGTGCACTTTGGGAGCACTTGTATTATCTGTCTGCATTTCCAAGCAGGTTACACCTTGAAGCAGTCCTTCTTGTTCAAAAGTTCCTAGACTTAGGACTTTATTTTGAAGAGAGCTCACTATATCTAAATGTTGTGAAGCATAGAAATCAATTTGATTGATTGAGATAATCACAAGAAGCATGTAATTACTCCCTCCATCACACTTGTGAGGGTAGTTGTTGATATTAGTGGGGTGTAGAAGGTGTGAGGTGTAGTGTGTGTCATAGCACACTATTCCACTCACTATTCCATGAGTAGACACAACCTAGCCTCTTCACCACCTGGAGCAAGGGGTGCTGATGGTGATGTGAGGCATGTCCATTGGGGAGGGTGGTGGGTTTAGGAGACATGGTGAGAGCATGAGGTCACCAAAAACAAAGGGCTTTCAGTAACTAGCCATTCTTGTCTTCTTTTATTGACTGATTGCAAGAGGAAGGTTATGGAAATGAATAACAAGCAAAACTTCAGGAATGCATTTACAAGCACTAGGGAGACCCTTCAGAGTGATGTATGAGCTAAGTCAGCCATATGACAACTTACTTGTAGCCAGAGACTTCCAAGACAATGTCAGGGGGTTTGAGGAATTTGACTCTTTAGGAAAACAAGCCCATGAGCTGTTACAGGCATGCACAGAGGCAGAAGTTGGAGTCAGAGAGAGTGCAACTGTGGGGTTTGAGCACATACCCATAGTACAAAGATAAAAATGCAAATGTTATGTACATGTGTTTGGTCACACACTTATTTTGCTTTTCCACCCTTTTCCTTTTTTGTATCTCTGACTCTTATGCACACTCTCAGTCTGCTCTCTGCATCCCAGCTGGAAATGCTCCCACCTCTATATAAAGGGTTCCAATGACACATTTTTCTTCTTCTTCTTGTGTGTCCAAGCATTCTCCTTAACCAAAAATTTCATCAAAAATCCAAGACCATGAGAACAGAACAATGAAGCCCTGCCAGAAGTAACAGGCCCTGTTGAACATAGGAAGGGCCAACCCGAGAGTGATCTGCTTGTCTGCTCGCACCATCCTTTCCATGCTGGCTCTGTGGCAGATCCATCTAGCCTCAGTCAAGCTCGTACAATTGAGATCCTTAGCATCACTGCTCACCCTGAAACTATCCCCCTTTGTTCTGCCTTGTGAATTTTTTGTGGTTAAGAATGTCAGCTGTGGAAATACCATGGACCTCTTTATACATCAAAAGTGGAAAGATCACAAGTGTTCCTGTGCCATGGAGGCCAAGCCACAAAACAACATAGGAATCTACCTCCCCATCATCTGCCTGTTTCAATTGTTCACACTATTGAATTGTATACCATGCTCATTGTGTGATGGGCAAACTGGTCAAGAAAGAGTAACTTGTGTTTGCTAATAGGAATGCAACAAGTACAGAATACTAAACATGCAAATTTTTATAAAACAGCTGTGTACATTTTATTGCTTTCATTATCTGCAACCATTTACTCAGGAAACTTTGGCTTGGTGGTTTTCATGCCTGTTCAAATATCCCACACAGCCTCAGTTTGATCAATATTCCACATATCTGTCATGATGTTGTATATGACCACTGTACCACACCTTTCCAAAAGACAGATCCAGAACCTTCAAAGCATGGGCTGATTGACAAAAACCACAGATTAACAAGAAACAACTGCATTGCATTCAGTGGTACTGGGAACACCACGTTCTCCTCCAGAAAATGACTGCATACTACTGGAGTCACTAATGGAATTCCCATACTTACAATATAGCACCTAAGGATCCCATACTGAAAAGATGGCAGTAGTCATCATTATAGATTTGATATTTGAAAACTTTCCCCACATAGGTGACAAGAATGCCTTGAAAAGCTATGGGTACATCTCACAGAAGGAGGACACAAGAAAGGAAATTTACCACATGTAAATATTCGGACTGAAAATACAACCTTGCAAGCAATGCATTTGACAATGGGGATCAATGAATTCGCTACATACATCTTACCTACAAATTCTCAGCATAAATCATGTGGCCTGCGCCATAAGGGACAGATAGAAAGCTCCTTCTGATGAAGAGAGATCTCCCCCTCACCCCCACCTCCCTCTATAGATAACCCAATCAATGTCAACCATCAACGCAGGTGCTCTATCTTCTGCAACTCCAATCCCACACCCACAACCTCGGTTTTTGGGTAATGGATTTAATGCCCTTGACTTTCTTTCTTCCTACCCCCAAATTTCCACAAAAAGATGATCGATCCCAAATTGGAGGCATTACTATAGTGCTCGCGTACTTCCACAACTCCATGCGGACCGTTATTTGCATGTAAATGATGGCACTGTATAGAAATGATTGTATGGAACATGACAAACGAGGTGTGGATCTTGATGATGTGGCACCTATGAACAGTTCATGGCATGAGATGTTTCCCTGAGTTGTGTAACTTAATTTAACTAGGAAAACACCTTGATACCTACTGTTTGTAAGAAGGATGCGATCTGTATGTACATGATAGAGATGATAGCAGATCAGTATGAGAGACGAAGTACATTCTCCCAGAACGACTCGTAGGCACTGGATGAGTGCTGTGTCTGCGGAAATATATCTATGTTGTTATGACATCGAGTCCCTACTCACACGGTTCATTGCGATATTGGATATTATTTTAACATCGTGCATTAATTCTGGACATTTAACGAACGGCGTCAAGGCAGATTCTCACACTAACGGCTCTTACATTTTCAATGTATTCACGATCCATAATGCAGGTTTGAGTTTCCCATAAACAGCATGACTTCAAGTTCCGAGTCTGCATTCAGATGGACGGGAACTTCCCTCAGAGGAATGTAGTTACGGCTGTGGACGTCCATCTGCAGTTGTTTTGTGTTGTCCAACCCGTACACGTCTTGTGTCCATACCTCTAGAGACCCCTAAATCAATTTAGCGATCTCACCGTCACCAGAACTTGAACCACGTCTTTACCGTTCCAATTGCAGAAATCTAAAGAAAAAGATGATTGTCAAGAGCACAGAGAGAGGCACAGAAAATAATTCGAACAGCAAGTAGGGCTATACCATCGGAAATCCCCAAACAAGTTCAGGACTGATTATCAAAGTATGTGAAAATAGAACAACGCAAACTCCCAGAAGAAATCAAGACACGCGTACACATACTGATAACTTACAGGCCCTGCTTCACCAGTCTAAGGAAGGACGGGCCCTTAAGGTTACAGGAAATAAATACCCTTCGGGCCTTCGCTTCCGACAGCTGTCAACTAGATATGTCCTTGCCCATTCATCGGGGATACGGGCCTAAACCTTCGCGCCATAGTTGAGACCAGTATCCCTGCTCTCATGTATACGGCCAGGCATCGAATTTTGTTCCCTCTTTGGGCTTAACGGCTCGCCAGTCTTCGAAAATCGATGAATAATGTTCTGGGTCTACCTCATTGACGAACGGCAATTGCTCCGGGACAACCCCATTTGTCTCCATTACAAGAACCAAAACTCACGATTTATTTCCACACTGGTCTCTTCGGAGAATATATTCCATCTCTTACGCATATCGAGTGAAGGCCTCAGTGCACCATTACCAGGATCGACGCTGTTCAGGGTCCCCTTGAAGCCCGCCACTTTTGAATGATAGAAGGATGAACGTTCTGGAGTACCATAGTGTTTGCATACAAACACGCCTGATCATCTGTCTCCTGCGCACACGAAAACTTCGGAACAGCATGACTTCCGAGGGTTCTAGTGGCAGCCTTTTGTTAAAAATGAAACGTCCAATTTCATTGGCCAGCGCCACTGGGAAAAAAAACCCACTGACATCGCAGATCATCAAGCGCCAGATATCCTTCCCTTGCGCTTTGCGGGTATTTAAGCAGGTGCGTCTCGCTAGTTTAACGCATCTACTACACGTTTAACA
>JANDKJ010000422.1:0-20661 GCA_028551335.1 Armillaria sp. CMW 4456
TTCCTGCTAGTACTAGCATCTGGGTATTGTGCTAGTACTGCTTTCTTGTATTCTTCATAGGTCTGTGTCATCATTGAATTCCGGTAGACTTTCCCAAAATTCTGAGACTACAAGTCCTGGATAATAGGTAAACCATTTCTTTTTATCTTTGGCATCCCTTATCGAATGCTTGTCAAAAAGTGCTTCGATATCACTGATATAACAAGCCAATTCTCATCCTGGACTGACTTCATCGATAATATTAGGAGCACTCTTCTCCTTTCTGAATGGCATAGATGTGGTAGCTGGTGTTGACATTGTGGATGATGTAGCTGCTGCGGTATTAACTGGATTCAATTTCTTTTTTGGTGGGGGTAATGGATTTAAGATGATTGGATTTAAAATGGTAGAAAACAATGTGAACTGTGGTGGACCTGGTCAACTGGGTGGTTCTAATGGCAAACTGTGATCGAACGATTCTTCTTTAACAACAGTGGATGCTGTTCCTAATGGTACTTCTTTGCTGGAAGCTGAAACTGGTCCTCGGTATTTGCTAAACAATGAGGATTCAACTTGGTATCCTCCAAAAACTGATTCTTCTATGTGTGGTGAAGCTGGTGCTGTTCCATAATCAGAACTTAATAGTTCTTTATGGATCTGAAAAAGATGGTCATTCCCCTGTGGAGATGTCTAATTCTGGTGGGACTGGAGAAAGTGGTGATTCTATAAAGCCGCCTGGTATTGGGCTTGTGATCTGAGAATCTGGTGTTTCTGTGGGTTCTGTAGATGATGATTCTGATGGGGGTAAATGTGCTGTAGCTTCTTGTAACTGTTGTCTCGCTGCTGTATTTCTGAGACGACGTCCTGCTGGTGGATTATACTGTGTGGTTCTTTTGAAATTATGAGAAATGATGAATGGGTTGTGATTCAAAGCAAGTGGGACCTGCTACAAATGACGATGAAAGTAGAATTTGGTGAATACGAAAGATGTTATGTTGATTTGTCAATTAAAATAGAAAACCCTCATGGTGGGCTCCAAAATGATGAGGTGGTCAGATGGTTTAGTGATCTCTGAACATAAACTGGTGAATAGTTGTCGGATACTTCTGGAATATCGCCATGCGAAGAACCAAAATGGAAATAGTGGTGTCTCAGCTTTGTGTCGGTATTACAGAACAACTAGTTTTGTTCATAAGCCACTCCTCAGGTGTGTTGTTTGTTTGTGCATGAGCTTTCTGAGTACCTCCATACTCATGTCAATTCCACCAGCAAAACACTATACGTATTTGGTACTGGATGAATCAGGCTGCCCTACATTGACTGGCTTGTTGTCTTTGGGGGGGGGGGGGGGGGGGACTTCTCTCTAGTCTCATGAGAAGTTACTACAGATTCCGACACTCTGAGTCGCCTTTGGTCTCTGTTATCTGGTCTGGTGTGTGTTGTAAAACTGGGAAACTGGATGGGAAAGAAACTGGGATGTGTAAAACATCTGTCAGTATTATGTTGGTATTAAATGAGCTCCTAATTGTCTTGGTATGGGTCTGTGTCAATGTTTCTGTGGCTATAGCGGTACAATAGCGGGTCTCATCTTTATTTCTGGTCTCGTCAGCTTTATCTGGTTATGTCTCGGCTTTATCTGTGATGATTCTGTTCATCCTAATTCCTATAAACTGTCAATCTCTGTCAAACTATACTTTGCTTCCTTTGTCTAGTCCTATCTCTTGTCAAATCAATTCCTATAACTGGTCAATACTATTTCCTGCAAAGCTCACAATAGAGCTGCCCTATATCTGTCAATCTGTCAATACTAAATCTGTTCAAAACCTATCCTTGCAATGCTCACAATAGAGCTGCCCTACAACTATCCAATACTATTCATCTGCTCCTGATGCCCAAATGGGTTTGCTAATGCCTTGTGAAAATGAAAACTGTTAAAACTAATCTGATCTTGTGAAATTGAAGCTAATTCTTTCCTATAAAACTAAAAGAGGTGAGTACTGCATGGTTATCACTTACTAACACTGAGCAAATGCCAGTAATGAAGTAAAACAATGACAAGAGTCAAGGTTTTAGGTCGATGGATGGTTGTGAAGTGTCTCAACTTTAACTATGTCAAGCTCGGCTTTGTGGCGAACAAAATTGCTATTAAACATGTACTATTGGTATTGTTGAAGCTGGGTGAGTTACTGAGGTAAACCAGTCGATATGTGTACATGGGGGAATGGAATAGAGGGAGTAACTGGTGTACAGTATGAAATTACCATGTTTATATAGTAAGATATAAATAAAATGGCATCCTTGTGGTATATCTGAAGAGCTATGCATTAGCATATGTGTTTCTGACCTTCTGACTATACAGCAGGTCTTGTGCATTGTCTTATTCGTGTCTGTGCCTTTGATTTTCATAGTTCCGGCATTAGACTATGCCTTATTCATAGTGTCGGAGTTGAGAATACTCATCGGAAATGACTGAGTACTGCCAAAGTATCATGTGCATCGATGTCTCATGGTTATACAGCAATAACCAATTAATTCTGAAGTCACCAAAGAGTGTTCATGCTGCGGAAATTGTCAAATTGCTGTGATGAAGCTCCGCTCACATGGCTGTGCCTGTGCGCTTTGATGTGGCAATGCCGGAGATGTCGGTGATGCACTCTAGGTCCTATTGTGGTAATGGCAGCACTAAATCCACAGCTTTAGGTCAAAAATGGAGTTTTCAGAGTATTGCTGAGGTATTGGCATCGGAAAAGCCCTATAAAGTATATATGGGCTTGTGTGGAATTGTTGGTTTGCTGAAAGTCCACTAAAGGGATAAATCCGCAAAATTGGAGCATACAGAGCCCTGAGGCTCATCAATGAGCCACTAGGAAATAAAGCTGACATACCTGTACCAAAAGGGTTGTTCTTAAGGAGAGTGTCTAACACCTCCAGGCACTTATCTTCTTCACCAGGAAAGACCTTGTTGAAAGGAAGCAGCACCAAATGATGACTCGCAACTCCCCCAGAGCATTCCCACAAATCACCTGTTTGACAATTATCACAATCCATCAAAAGGCCAGAAAAGTAGCAATCCTCTTTGAGGTAGATGCAGTGGTGGCAGGGCTTCGTCCCCTTGTAAAGAAAGATGAGATTTATCAATACTGGTGAAGAGGCAAGTCACTGCATGCAGCCAAAAAGGACTCGAAATGCAAGCAGAGACTACAGACTCTGAATCACACTCCAACCCTCAATGCTACAACCACACACAACAACCACACACTCTTTAGTTTGTGGGGGATTATAATGCGATAGAAGCAAGCAGTGGAATTAATAAGATGGGTTCTAGGACCTTGAATACACTTTAAATGGATGCGCTCTCCGGTTTTCGAGACTTCTCTGAGTTGAAAGACTTTTATTACAGGAGGCGGCGACTTTGTCACTGGGCCTCAAGGCAATAACACAAGTGCACCATCCCATATGCAGAGCGCAATGCAATTCACTCTCAAAACACACAAAACTAACCCAAACACAATGTGCTCTTCCAGGAGATGCTCCCAAATCCAATCCACAAGAGCCACTGGGTTTGAACCAATGCACTCTAGCTTCCTAACCAATCATAACTCCACAGGGTTTGAACCTGTGCCAAGTCAGAGAAACCCAAAAACACAATAACACCATCCCACAAGCCAAAGGGTTTGAACCTCTGCCACTTGGGGAAAAGAGCGCAAGCTAATCAGTCCAAAGGGTTTGAACCTCTGCCGACTGTAGCTCCACGTGTCACCTGAAACCCTACACACACGAGAGCACAAGTGCTCTGGCCTCCCTAACGTCCCCTAGATGAACTTAGAGTTGATCACGCTTCACACAGAGTTTTTACTGCTGTGAACCAATCTCTATATTTGAAACTACTGACTGAACCGACTGAGAGTGTCAACTTTTGCTTACACACTACACAGAGGGGGCCTGATGAAGCTTGGAACCTTCCTATACTACTGTGTGTCTACCGTATTTATATGCGCTCTCCATTACCAATTGGATCTACATATTGGGTAAAGGTCTGTGCACCATTGAGTGCTATTCCTGCATGTCCAAAACACCTCTGTCCAGTATTATTCTGACTCATTTTGGTCCAGCTATTGGATTTGAGTCCGACTGAGTCACTGCCTGTTTAGCAGAGAGTCCTTTTTATATTTCTGAGCAGCATGTGCTATTTCCAAGCATCGTTTTCAGGAGAGCACACCTTCCATGTGCTTCCCTGTCATCACCGGTCTGAGGGCACATGTGGTTTTAATCTTCCTGTACAGCCACTGTGCCCTAGGTCTAGAGTGTGGGCCATTCTCCTATGATATCATTGCGCTCTCCTGTGCCTGTTGATCCCTGATCAATGTCTCCCCTCTGATTGCATCATAAACACCAATTTCTTTGAGTAGAGTGCTGCTAGTGTCAAGTACATTGCCTCCATGGCCAACAAAACCCATCTGGTGTCTTGTTAAGACCTGAGCCTTGTGCTCCACCTGCTGTCACCCTTAGCACTGTAACTGCTTACACTCTATACACAAGAGCACACTCTTAGGTGTTTATTTGGTTCACATGGACCCTTGCATCGTTTTAATTGCCTATTATGTTTGCAATTTCATGGGTAGACAGCCACTTGGCATGTCACTGGCATTACTCGGAATTGAAACAAAGGATGTACCTTGACAGATTTAATCACCAGACAAGACTTATTGTCATGACAAGCTTGGACATGTTATGATTTCACCCCTATTTCATCATGAGTACACCCCTATCTTCATACCCAATCACACCCAAATCCCTTATTGTACCATGAGGAGACAGACTATTAGTTTATGCTATCGATGCCTCACAACAAATGCGAGGAATGCTATTATTAGTAGCAACCACTTGTATTTAAGTAGCATAGCTCTCACAGGTAAGAACCCAGCTTTGAGCTAAAGTTTATCTATACCAGACTTTCACCAAACTCCTTCGACTAAGAACTTAACTCAGAACCTCCCTGCTCAGACGCTACATGAGACTCCACCAGGACAGCTCGAACATGAAGCCACTGGTTGTTTACTCTTGTTTGAGTTACTCAGGTCTGGGTCTAACAATTAGCTCAAAGCTTCCTTGTTACCCTTTCCTTATACACTTGCTGTAAAGGAAAGCCCTACATGTCCATAGTCGAAATCATCCTTGCCATCACAATCACCATCATCCTAGTCAGAGGGGCCATCTTCACCCTAATCCTGTGGACCAACATGGACTCTATAAAATGAGCCCTTTGCCAGCAAGCTGACGACTTGCACTATGCATACCGATACCGATTTTCCTTCAGAAGGGCTGACGATGTCGAACTCTCCAACCTCACTGCATCCACAGCCATACCTGCCCCCTTTGTCCTGACCATCATGAATGACCAGCAAGGCCTGATCCCGCTGATCATTCACCACAATGGTGGACTCGGCCTCAAACAGGTCGACATCAGAGGACAGTGACAAGTCCTCCACCAAGACCACCGAACCTTCCCCCCTACAACGATGGCTGCTGAAACTGGGGAGCTGGCTAAGAACAGGTGACAAGCCAAAGGGAAGTGGAGGTTCATCAATGGACATCCCTTCCCCAGGTTTGGATGATGAGCAGCCAGTCTCCCACCATGACCCCCAGCCCCAACAGGACCCCTCCCCCCTCTGCCAAGCAGAGCAGTGAGCTCCCTCACCCCCAGCATTGTTGTGAATGAGGATCTCCTGTTGTTCCATAGGGAGTCCTCATTCTGCAAGTTCTTTAGGTAGAGGTGGTGGTATGAGTCAAGGGTGGATTGCTGATGTAATCTACTACAAAACTCAGACTAAATACTATCTGAAACTACTAAATCTGGCTAATAACTTCTAAAAACTACTAAAATGAAGGAATCCAGGCTCAGAACCAGTTGTACCCCATCAGCATCACTGGAGAATCCTCCAGAGCCTCACCACCCAAAAGAGACAAAGGGAAAGGGAAGGCTCCTGCCTCAGTTGCCAATAGTACCAGAACCACTCTTCCCTCCACCCCCCAACCGGCCTGGACAAGAGGAGCAGGAGGGCAAATTCCAATCTCACGATCCTGCCCCCTTCAGCCCATTAACCCTCTCCCAAGAAATAGCAAGGGACTACCAGAAGGCCCACCAGTGGCTGGGCCTTCTGGAACCAGTCATGATGAAGATGGGGTCAACCCTCCACTGACACAGTCGAAGGAGATGGTTCCCCCCCAAGACCACTGTCCTCCAGTTCAGGGGACACCCTGTTGCTGATGTTTGCACAGAATGTGAGAAGATCGCCCACAACAAGGAGGAAAGACTTGCCAACCTTGAGTGGGAATATAACCAGAGAAAAGCTGCAGAGCTTGAGAATCCCACCCCCAAGGCCTCCATCCACTCCTATGTCAAATCCACAGTTGACAGTGTTGTTGAACTCGCCAACCCCTATGAGCATTGGATCCCAATGAACCCCAACCCCCCATCCCCAACCCGCTCTGAGACTGAAAGAGGCTTCGAGCGGGTCATTGACAACTGGCAAGTCCAGCGAGCACCTGGACACACCAGCCCCCCAACCCCTGAGTCTGACAGCAGGCCATTCAAGCCCACTGATCCTGATGAGTACATCAACTTCAATTACCTTCATGCCGAAGGATCTGAACTGGATGATGGGGACATATTCAATCTCCCCTGGGGAGAACCTCATGACTTCTAGCAGAGTAGTGCCAAGCTGGTACTTTGACTCCAAAGAAGAAGAATTACTAAATCTACCGGCCAGGAAGAAACAATGGAAGGAGTGGCTGCAATGGGAGTTTCATACTTATTATGAAAAAATACATGATCATTTGCAGCAGTATAACCCACTAATCGAGACACAGGGTGGAACCCTCTTTCAGAGCAGTGACCTGCAATACATCAAGATGGAAGCAGAGCAGTTTGCATATCTAGAAGTCAACCAGAGATACAGCATGCAAGGAGTGTTTGTGCAGCCCCACACAACATATGAACCAGTACCCATGCTCTACACAGCTAGATACAACTGAGAAGAAAAGAAGCAAAGGAGGGCCCTGGCCCCTATGCCACCTAACCACCGAAGTAGCCAGGGCTGCTTGATGGGCAGCTCTAGTGAGATCCCAGGATCAAACACTGGATTCCCACCAGAAGTCATTACAGACGGTCGATAACGATGACACTCCCATGGCCACCCCCCCCAGGACCAACCCCAGGGCCCTCCCGGTGACATGCCAAGTGGCTGTCTACCCATGAAATTGCAAACATAATAGGCAATTAAAACGATGCAAGGGTCCATGTGAACCAAATAAACACCTAAGAGTGTGCTCTTGTGTATAGAGTGTAAGCAGTTACAGTGCTAAGGGTGACAGCAGGTGGAGCACAAGGCTCAGGTCTTAACAAGACACCAACATGGGTTTTGTTGGCCATGGACTGGCAATGTACTTGACACTAGCAGCGCTCTACTCAAAGAAATGGGTGTTTATGATGCAATCAGAGGGGAGACATTGATCAGGGATCAACAGGCACAGGAGAGCGCAATGATATCATAGGAGAATGACCCACACTCTAGACCTAGGGCACAGTGGCTGTACAGCAAGATTCCCGTGACCACATGTGCCCTCAGACCGGTGATGACAGGGAAGCACATGGAAGGTGTGCTCTCCTGAAAAAGCGATGCTTGGAAATTCCATGCTCCTCAGAAATATAAAAAGGACTCTCTGCTAAACAGGCATGACTCAGTCAGACTCAAATCCAATAGACTGCCTGGACCAAAATGAGTCAGAATAATACTGGACAGAGGTGTTTTGGACATGCAGGAATAGCACTCAAACCCTGCACAGACCTTTACCCAATATGTAGATCCAATTGGTAATGGAGAGCGCATATAAATACGGTAGACACACAGTAGTATAGGAATTCCAAGCTTTCAGGCCCCCTCTGACAGTGTGACAAAAGCACAATCCAGTCGGTGATGAGGTGGTCAGATAGTTTAGTGATCAAAAATAAACTGGTGAATAGTTGTCGGATACTTCTGGAATAGCGCAGTGCAAAGAACCAAAATGGAAATAGTGGTGTCTCGGCTTTGTGTCAGTATTACAGAACAACTAGTTTTGTCTGTAAGCCACTCCTCAGGTGTATTGTTTGTTTGTGCGCGAGACTTTCTGAGTGCCTCTGTACTCGTGTCGATTCCAAGACAAAACACTATACGTATTGGTACTGGTTGAATCAGGCTGTCCTATTGCTGGCTTGTCGTCTTTGGTTGGGGACTTCTCTCTAGTCTTATGACAAGTTACTACAGATATCCGACGCTCTGGGTCACCTTTGGTCTCTGTTATCTGGTCTCGAGTGTGTGCCGTAAGTTTGGGAAACTGGATGGGAAAGAAACTGGGATGTTATTAAAACGTCTGTCAGTATTATTGGTATTAAATGAGCTCCTAATCGTCACTGGTTAGTCTGTGTCATGTTTCTCCCTGTAGCTAAAGGTGCAATATACCAGACTTGTCTTTATTTCTGGTCTCCTAAGAACTTTATCTCAGACAATCCCTGTTCGTCCTACTTCATAAACTGTCAATCTCTGTCAAACTATACTTTGTTTCCTTTGTTGAGTGGCCCATCTCTTGTCAACATCGATTCCTATAACTGGTCAAACTATTTCCTGCAAAGCTCACAATCTGCCCTATACACTGTCAATCTGTCAATACTAATGTCTGTTCAAAACCTATCCTTGCAATGCTCGCAATAGAGCTGCCCTATAACTATCCAATACTGTATTCGTCTGCTCTGTTGACGCAACAAATGGGTTCGCTAATGTCTTGTGACCAAAGGAAACTGTTATGCAACTAATCTGATCTTTGAAATTGAAGCTAATTCTTTCCTGTAAAACTAAAAGACCTGAGCACCACGACCACTTACTAACACTGAGCAAATGCCAGTCACGAAGTAGCCAACAATGACGAAAGTCAAGGATTTAAGTCGATGGATGGACTGAAGCCTCTTGACGAAGTCTACGTCAACCTCGGCTTTTGTGGCGACAACGAAATCGCTAAGACCACGTGTACTATCGGTATTGTCGAACCTGGGTGAGTTACTGAGGTAAGTTGAGTCGATATGTGTACGCCAAAGGAATGGAATCATCAATGGACTAGTCCCCAGGTATGAAACGACCGAGTTCCCATATGAAGATATAACATAAATGGCGTCCTTGTGGTAAGCTGAAGGGCTAGCTCCCTTAGCATATGTGTTTCTGACCTTCAGAGCCTACACCAAGTCTTGTGCAAAGTCTTATTCGTGCCTGCGCCTTTCCACTTCATAGTTCCGACTGCTCTTCCCCTACCCCCCCAGCCAGTGTCGGAGTTGAGAATACAGGGTCGGAAATGACTGAGTACCAGGCCTCATCGTGTCCGTCACATGTCTCCTGGTTATACAGCAATAACCAGATTACTTCAGAAGGCCCAACCAGTGGCTGTTCCTGCCAGAACCAGTCATCAAATTGCTGTGAGACAGCCAACCCCTATGATCGCTGGATCAATGTCGAGAAGTTCCGCCCCCGTGGCTGCACTGTCCTCCAGTTTGGGGGGTCAATGCCTGGAGCTGATGTTCAATGCAGCTGAGAAGATCCTATTCAAATGGAAAGCTAAATCCGACCTCGAGTGGGGTCATAACCAGAGAAAAGGGGTGGAGCTTGAGAATCCCACCCCTGAAGCCTCGGATCCACCCTATAAAGTTGATGGGCATGGTGGAAGTGTCATTGAGCTCGACCAACCCCTAAGGGATAAATCCCGAAATTGGACCCCAACGTACCCATCCCCAACCCACTCATCACCAAAAGAGGCTTCGAGTAGTTTCAAACATAGAGTGGTTCACCCAGTAAAGTGCCCTGTGACACAAGGGCCCCCCAACCAACTCCAAGTTCATCAGGGGAGTTAGAGCCCACAGAGCCCTTGATGAATGTAGGGTTTCATTGGCTGACATGCCAAAGGATACAGTCCAGATGGTTCAAACCCATGGACTGATTCAATCTCCCCCAAGGGGGGCCCTTGTGGCTTCTAGTGGAGTATGTGCCAAGCTGGTACTTTGACTCCAAAGAAGAAGAAGGTTGAACCCCTGGCTGGCAAGGAACAGTCAGTTAGGAATGGCTGAGGGAGTTTCAACTTATTACAAAAAAATACATGATCATTTGCAGCAGTATAACCCACTGATCGAAACACAGGGCAGAAGATCTTTCGAAGTGCGACCCACAATACATCAAGATGGAAGCAGAGCAGCTCACATACCTAGAAGTCAACTGGAGATATAGCATGCAAGGGGTGTTTGTACAGCCCCAAATGACATACGAACCAGTACCCATGCTCTAACGGCCAGATACAACCAATTTAGAAAAGTATTCGAAGGCCCTGCACCCGTCTTATACAACCACCTAACCACCAAAGTACCCCAGGGTCACCTAATGGGGGCTCTAGTGAGATCCATCGAGGATCAAATTCTGGATTCAGATGCCAGAAGTCTCATGCAGTCGATGGGGGAGACACCCCCATGGCAACACCCCCCTCAGGGCCAACCCCAGGGCCCTCCCAATCAAGATGCCCCAGACGGACCCCAGCTGGCATCAAGGAGAAGATTAAACAGGGTGCCACCCTTCCCAGCAGGAGTCAGGGCAGAATACAAAGAAGAAGTAGCCATAGCATATGCCTACCTCCAAAAGCTGAAGAAGGGCAAGGCCAAGGCCCAGGAGATCGAACAAGCCCATGACTACTACCAAGACCTAAGAAGGCTTGGATATGAGCTAGTCGACCAGACCCTGTGGGTACCAAGGGCAGCTCCCCCACTGGCCTGAGGAGCACCCTCAGAACCATGCAGTATGGAGGCCAAATACCCCAGGCTCTGACCTGACAGACAGAAGTGTGAGTGTCACCTACAACAACGACCTCGCCTCCTTGCCAAGACCTAACAGCCCTGGAGATGCCTGGCCCCCATCTAATCCCACTCCCCCAGCAGGAGATGCAGACCCATACTGGGGATGACCAATCCTTGTCTGGGTACCCACACCCTACAAGGGAGACTCCAACAACCTGGACTGATTCTTCAGAGCCTGTGAACTATATTTCAAAGCCCATGGAAATGCCTTCCAGTCAGAAGCAAGGCGAGTGGTCTTTGTGGCCTCACACACAGAAGGGATCACAGCCACATCTGGGTCACTTGGGTACAGGTGACCCTTCTCTCATGAAGTCAGGGATGTCACCAGTTCCCCCACTGGCAGGAGTTTAAGGATATGCTCAGGGGAAGATTCACTGATCCAGTGGTGCAAGAGAAGCACCAGAGGAAGATGAAGGAGCTGAAGTGGGACCGAAACAAGCAGATGGCCACAGAGTACTTCAACAATCTTGAAGAACTTGCCACAAGGCTGGTGTGCATGCCATGAACAGCAGAGCCATTGACTTGGGGACACCAAGTTGAGGCCCTCTGGACTGGGAGTCCCATGGTCTTCCAACAATTCTGAGGATATCATCTTACTAGGACACATGGATTCCCTGAAACTATCCTGACTCCAAGGCAGTAGCATCATCACATTCCCAGTCCAGAATACAATGGATCCTCTAGCCTACAGACCATACAGACCCATGACCTAGACTGATTCCAGGACCTGCCACTACTAAACCACAAGCCTACTAGGTAGCCACAAGCCAATATCAAGGTTCACCAACCAATACTCTCTCTCTTGGCCTTCAGAACTAATCCTCTAACCTCTATCACAAGCCACAGACTCTAACTCTGCCATGGGATTAATGCAAGACTAGTCACATTAACTCTGTGGACTCCTCCAATCCAATCCAGCCTTGAGAAGGGGACACATCAGCTAATAGCTTCACCAAGCACATGCACCCCATGGACTCTGCTACATGCCTTCCATCCTATCTTCTATTGGCATAATCCTAACAGCCAGGCTGCACAGCAATGAGAGTGATCAAGGACACTTGGTCAAGGCCCTCTGACTGGGAGTCCCAGAACCAACGATTCAAGGAATCATCTCGGTAGGACAATGGATCCCCCAGAATTACCCCAAGTGGAGAGAACACATCATCAGCATTGACAAGGAATACCAATGATACTGAGCCTATGCCCTGCACACCCCAACTGACCGACAGGGCCAGAAGCCTGACATTTCCAGCCCCAAGCTGATACCATCCACAAGCCAAGCAAAGGCACCAACCACAACACCCTCCACAGACTGGAGGACTGGGATGGGCATTACCTATGGTGGGCAGGGACAGCCGATGAGTGTGGACTGCATCAAACAAGAAGGCCAATGCTTTAACTGCCATGAGAAAGGGCACATTAGCAAAAATTGCATGAAACCCCAGTGTCCTCAGGGTTGAGAGCAAATATGAGCCCTATGGGCAAGACTTGATCAAGAAGAAAGACAGTTAAATGCTGAGGAGAAGTCGGACTCAGGCAGCAAGATTGAGGAGGTAAAAGACAAGGCTGATGAGTGAGTGATTCCACCTGCTCAGCCAGAGACGATATTAGCACTAGTACATTGTCAAAAGCTCAGGGAGGGACTCACAATATTTCTGTAGTACCACCTGTATCTAATGCGCATTCGAATATACCTGACTTGACATGACAACAACATAAGGAATCAAGAGACTCAACCACCCACTGACCTGATGTGGGCTGAAGAAGCACACTCCCATGGGAGGCACCTGTTCTGGGAGCAAATGCCCCCACTCCCTGATTGGCAGATGGGGGAGTAAACCCGGCTCAGGGACGAGTGGAGGGGGTGGCCAAGCCTGTGCCCTCTGACTCACAGAGCTCTGAGGCACCCTGGGTGAGCACCATAGAACATCGAACCCCAGCCCCAGGCATGCCTGGGACAGCCCCAGTCTATGACACCAATGGCCTGAAAGGGGACAAGAAGAAAAGGGTGAGCCAAAGCACCCATGAATGGACCCCCTGTCCTGACAGGGGGAGCTGCACTCCCAAGGTTGCAAGTGTCCCAGCCAGCAAGAACAAGTCTGCTACCATGGCTAGCGAAGGGGGCTGAACAGGGGCCTGCATGCCCCAATGGATGACTAATGAATGGCTGAAGCCCTGGGGAGCTGAGTGGACCTGGTGTGCAGTAATCACCAGAACCTGGATGAAAGTGCCCAGGCCAAGCTGAAAGGATGGGTACACAAGCAAAAACAGGATGAGGTGACCCCTGAACTCTTGACTGGGTTGTGACAGGCCCGATATGTGACAGCCATGGAGTGGCTGGAGGAACTCAAAGGACCCAAAGAGATATATCCATGCTGCCCAAAGTCAGGGAAAGGACCTACTGGCGAAGGTGCAAATAGAGACTCTAGAGTCACGACAAACTCTATCGGCATCCACCCTCATTGATAGCAGATGTACCAGGAGCTCTATTAACTGCACCTTCGTCGAGAAACATGGTCTGATCACTAGACCAGTCCTACACCCCATCCCAGTGTACAATGCTGATGGGACCCACAATAGAGATGGGAACATTGAAGCCTATGTTGAACTAAGGCTTAAGATTGGCGACCACCAGGAACAAATTGACCTGGCCATCACTGACTTGGGAACCAAGGAGATTTTCCTAGGCCATGACTGGCTTACCAGACACAACCCCTTGATCAATTGGAAGATGGGCAGCCTCACATTTGCAAGGTGCCACTGCAGGAAGATCCCCTTCCCCCTACCTGAGGCTGACCCAGACGATGCATGGGACAAAGAACTGGAGGAAGGAGACACTATACTTGGCAGTAGAAATGGAGGAAGAAATCTGGATCCAAGCCCACATGGCCAATGACCTGGCAGCCAAGGAGTGAAAAACAAAGGAAACAATGTTTGAGGAGAACACCAGAATGGGCAAGGACTACTCAGGACCTATTCAACAAGGAAACTTTCTTGACAAGCTCCCACCCCAGAAACCATGGGACCATGCCATCGAACTAATGGACCAAATGCCTCCAACACCCTGGACTGCAAGAATCTACCCTAGTCTGAGCACTCACCAAACAGGAGGAGTTAGACAAGATTCCTTAAGGAAAACCTAGCAACTGAGGAAATCCAGGAAAGTAAATTGCCAATGGCATCTGAAGATTTCTGACATCAAGATGAAGGATGGGATCACTTGGACCAGTGCAATGATTATCACAAGCTGAATGAGCCCCATCAAGAAGCTGATTTCCCCTTCCACTTATCCTGGAACTGATGGACAAACTCAGAGGGTGCCAATCCTACTTCACCAAGTTGGAGTGTGATGGTCCTACAACAATGTGCACATCAAACAAGGGGATGAATGGATTTCCAGGCTCACGAATAAATCTATTTCTGTTCAAACTGACCGTCACTGATGTGCTCGGTGACAGGTAGTGTGCAAAAAGAAACCTGACTCTAGATCATCAATCTAGAGTCTATCTCTCACTCTAACACACACACACTCAAAATCACCAATTAAGTTCAAGGTGGAGTACAGTAGAAGCACTCTTAACCTAGATTTGATAGTTTTGTCTCGAATTCAACTTCTATTCAAGGCTTTGTAAATGTTTACACAAGATACACTATTGCGACAGTGAGGTATAAGTGCAAAGGGATTTTTGTAGGTATATTTGAGTTGTTTAGACTCGGGTAACTTTGTCTAGGCGCTAAAAAGCTGATCTAGATTTACTTTCAAACTGAAACAATCAAAGAACACACTGGTTCTACAAAGAGCACGCAGACTCCGACTACACAAGTTTGCAGACTTGAGACAAAGAAGCACACAGACTTCTACAAAGGATACACAGATCCTGACTTCAAGTACACAGACTTGCAAAGAGTACACAGACTCTAGAGCACACAGGCTCTTCGATTGTTCAAATTCTAAGTTCTCTAGGCTTTTCTACTTTGTCTAGATCGATGTTTTCACTTGGTTGACTTTGTAAAACTTATTCATGCAGTTGAGGATGTGCACTTATAAAATCCTTTATTTGACTTGGTAGCTATGAGCCACTAGCACAAACAAGGGGAAATGCTTTTCCTCCTGTTATGCGTCTAGATGGCAGTAATTTATAGTATTCTACATCTAGGTATAGGGGTCTTGTATCTAGATCATTATGGTACAATACAAGCTTTATTTTACAAACAATGAGTCATGTATTTTCAAGAATTGCATGATTCTGAGATGTTTATTCATTGTCTTGGGAGCTCCTGTGGTTTATTCTATTATCTAGGAGTGCCCCACCAGTCTTGTAGGTCCTCCATTATTCAATCTCGGAGAGCCATATGGCTTCCTTATTCATTCCTCACAGCAGTGTGCAAGTTGCTGAGGTGACTGCTGATCTCCTAGATTGATCAAGGGTACCAAGATTGTATTCTGTGATCGCGAATTGATTGCATCAAACATCTCGATGCCTGGTACACCTATTTTTATCTTCTAGGGTTGTGGGCAATGCCGTTAGGTGGTCTAGATCATAGACAACGACTTTAGGTTTTGTCCTGACTTCGGTAGAGGTCTTTTTCATAAGTTATCTTTTGTTTCGAGGACTTAGAGACTGATCTAGATGTTCGTTTTACTTCATGTTTGGTCTACTGTCATGGCTGTGTCCCCTAGATTTGACCCAGTCTGTTTAGGTGGGGAATAGTCTTTTGATTCAAAGGCATAGAGGGTTGGACCATCCAGGTACTGTCCCTGTGTCCATTTTGACTCCAGTTAACTCAACAACCAATCTATTAGTAAGCTATCAGTGTGAAGTCTCCACTATAGCCCTCAATACAGCATCTAGATTACAAATAATGCTTTATTTTTGCAAAATTGGAAGGTAGCCTGATACCCAGCATATCATTGTCATGTTCTTTGGGCTGACCAACTTGCTGGCCACCTTCCAATGGATGATGAATGACATCTTTAAGGAGCTGATCCTGACCAGAAAGGTGACAATATACCTGGATGACATCCTGATAATGTTGAAAACCAAGGAGGAACATCGCCAACTGGTTAAACAAGTACTGCAAATACTTTGAGAGAACCAGCTATATCTCAAAGCAGAGACGTGTGAATTCAAAACCCTCGAAACAGAATACCTGGGAGTACTGGTGAGCGAGGGCTCCATCTGAATGGACCTGGTCAAGACCAGGGGAGTAGTGGAGTGGCCCACACCAATGAAGAAGAAGGAACTCCAATCCTTCCTTGGCTTCACCAACTTCTACCAAAGGTTCATCTGGGACTACAGCAAAGTAGTTTGACCAATGACGCAGCTAACCAGGAATGCCCCCTGGATCTGGGGAACAGCCCAACAAATGGCCTTCCAAGAACTGAAGAAGAAGACTGTGGAAGAAGTAGTGCTTGCCATCCCCAATCAATGGGGAACTTACTGCATTGAGGTGGACTCTAGCGATGGAGTGATCAGGGTGGTCCTCTCCCAAATCCAAGACCATAATTGGAGGCCAGTAGCCTTCCTTTCCAAGGCCCTTACCACCACTGAATGCAACTACGAAATATATGACAAGGAGCTGCTCGCCATCATGCTAGCCCTCAACGAATGGAGACACTATCTAATAGGAGGGACCACCCCTGTAGAAATCTGGAGTGACCATAAAAATCTCCAGTATTTCAGGAAGCCCCAAAAGCTTAACTGGCAGCAAGCCAGATGGATCACAGAACTGGCCAAATACAACTTCACCCTCCTTCACAAGGCTGGAGCCACCAACAAAAAGGCAGATCTCCTCTCCTGTCAGGCTGATCATGACCAGGGGAAGCAGGACAATGAGGGAGAAACAGTCCTCAAGCCAGAAATGTTCCTCCAATGCCCCATGGCAGAGGACATGAGCAGAGACACAGAGAATGCCTGGGACCAAGAGGTGCTGGAAGCCCTGACAGGGGAATATCTCCCAATGGTGATGAGGTGGCCAGATGGTTTAGTGATCTCTGAACATAAACTGGTGAAGAGTTGTCAGATACTTCTGGAATATCGCTGTGTGAAGAACCAAAATGGAAATAGTGGTGTCTCAGCTTTGTGTCAGTATTACAGAACAACTAGTTTTGTTCATAAGCCACTCCTTGGGTGTATTGTTTGTTTGTGTGCAAGCTTTCTGAGTACCTCCATACTTGTGTCAATTCCACTGGCAAAACACTATATGTATTCAGTACTGGATGAATCAGGCTGTCCTACATTGACTGGCTTGTCGTCTTTGGGGGGACTTCTCTCTAGTCTCATGAGAAGTTACTACAGATTCCAATGCTCTGAGTCGCCTTTGGTCTCTGTTATCTGGTCTGGTGCATGTCGTCAAACTGGGAAACTGGATGGGAAAGAAACTGGGATGTGTAAAATGTCTGTCAGTATTATGTTGGTATTAAATGAGCTCCTAATCGTCTTGGTATGGGTCTGTGTTGATGTTTCTGTGGCTATAGTGGTGCAATAGCGGGTCTCATCTTTATTTCTGGTCTCCTCGGCTTTATCTGGTTATGTCTGAGCTTTATCTGTGACAATTCCGTTTGCCCTAATTCCTATAAACTGTCAATCTCTGTCAAACTATACTTTGTTTCCTTTGTCTGGTCCTATCTCTTGTCAAATCAATTCCTATAACTGGTCAATACTATTTCCTGCAAAGCTCACAATAGAGCTGCCCTATATCTGTCAATCTATCAATACTAAATCTGTTCAAAACCTATCCTTGCAACACTCACAATAGAGCTGCCCTACAACTATCCAATACTATTCATCTGCTCTTGATGCCCAAATGGGTTTGCTAATGTCTTGTGAAAATGAAAACTGTTAAAACTAATCTGATCTTGTGAAATTGAAGCTAATTCTTTCCTATAAAACTAAAAGAGGTGAGTACTGCATGGTTATCACTTACTAACAGTGAGCAAATGCCAGTAATGAAGTAAAACAATGATGAGAGTCAAGGTTTTAGGTTGATGGATGGTTGTGAAGTGTCTCAGCTTTAACTATGTCAAGCTTGGCTTTGTGGCAAACAAAATCACTATTAAATGTGTACTATCAGTATTGTCAAAGCTGGGTGAGTTACTGAGATAAACAAGTTGATGTGTGTATGTGGGGGAACAGAATAGAGAGAGTAACTAGTGTACAGTATGAAATTACTGGGTTTATATAGTAAGATATAAATAAAATGGCATCCTTGTGGTATATCTGAAGGGCTATGCATTAGCATATGTGTTTCTGACCTTCTGACTATACAGCAGGTCTTGTACATTGTCTTATTTGTGTCTGCACCTTTGATTTTTGTAGTTCCGGCATTAGATTATGCCTTATTCATAGTGTCAGAGTTGAGAATACTCGTTGGAAATGACTGAGTACCACCAAAGTATTGTGTGTGTCAACGTCTCATGGTTATACAGCAATAACCAATTAATTCCGAAGTCACCAAAGGGTGTTTGTGCTGCAGAAATCATCAAATTGCTGTGATGAAGCCCCTATGATCACTAGATCAATGTCGAGAAGCTCTGCTCACATGGCTGCACCTTTGTGCTTTGATGTGTCAATGCCAGAGATGTCGGCAATGTGCTCTAGGTCCTATTCTGGTAATGGCAGTGCTAAATCCATGGCTTTAGGTCAAGAATGGAGTTTTCAGAGTATTGCCGAGGTATTGGCATCAGAAAAGCATTGGAAAAGCCCTATAAAGTGTATATGGGCTTGTGTGGAATCATTGGTTTGCTGAAAGTCTGCCAAAGGGAGAAATCTGCGAAATTGGAGCATACAGAGCCCTGAGGCTCATCAACAGAACATCACCTTGTGATGCAGCACCTGCAGACCCTAATTCTCCCCATCTGAGAAAAAGAGCATCAGGAAATAGAGGAAGCCACCAAGGACAAGACACAGTGGGATAGTGGAATAGTGGATTTGCTCAACCACAAAAGAGGGATAACCCCAGAAGGCAAACTCCTCACCTACGATGGAAGGATATACATCCCAAGGAGTCAAGAACTTAGGGGGTGAATCATTGGAAAATGCCATGACCACATCACCATGGGACACCCAGGTGTTGAAAAGACCAAGGAGCTAGTACAAAGGGAGTACTGGTGGCCCAAAATGAAAAAGGACATCAAAAGCTACATCTGAGGCTGTGAGCCTTGTCAATGGGCAAAAGCACACACACAAGCCAAAGCCACTCCACTCCACCCAAACCAAGTGCCTGAGGGACCCTGGATGCACATCTCAGTCGACATGATAACTGGGCTCCCTGAATCCAATGGCTATGATGCAATCCTAGTAATTGTTGACTGGTTCTCAAAGGAAATTGTACCCATCCCCTGTAATACAGAGTTATCATCCGAAGGATGGGCAAAGGTTCTGCAGGATCACATCTATGCAAGACATGGCATGCCCACCAAGGTCATCAGTGATTGGGGACCCTAGTTCATCTCTAAATTTATGAAGGAGTTATATGCAATGCTGGGAATTCATGGAAACCCCTCCACCACGTATCACCCACAAACAGATGGACAAACAGAATGGGTAAACCAGGAGATCAAAAAATACCTTTGACTCTTCCTCAATCACTGACAAGATGACTGGGAACAATGGTTACCCCTGGCAGTGTTTGCCCATAACAACCGTGTTCACTCAGCCACTGGAAGAACCCCATTCCAAGTTGTGTACAGCAGACACCTGCGAGTCACAATGGGAGACCAGAGGCATAAGGGCACGACACTGATGGCAGAGGACTTCGTAGTCCAAATGAAACAAATACACAAGGAAATGAAGGAGGCACTAGAGAAGGTGGCAACACAAATGAAAAACCAGTATGACAAACACCAATGGGAGGAGGAACAATACAAGAAGGGACAGAAGGTCTGGCTAGATGCAACTAATCTACATACACCCAGACCCAAGAAAAAACTAGACGATAAACAAGTCGGCCCTTTCAAAATCCTCCAGAAAGTCGGAACATCTGCCTATAAACTCCAACTACCCACCAACTGGAAAATCCACCCAACCTTCAATGAGTCCCTATTGACACCCTATCACCTCCTGGAATTTCCTAACCAAGAAGTGAACCCAGAACTGCCACCCAACCTCATTGACGGTGAAGAAGAGTACAAGGTCGAAATAATACTCGACTCCTGGACTAGAATGGTCACCAACAAAAAGAATAGACCAAGACAAAGGGTCACAGACTACCTCATAAAGTGGAAGGGCTATGGAAACAAAGAAAACCAATGGATTCAGGAAGACAACTTGGAAAACACCCAAGAATTAATCTCAGAATACTTGGAATGAGAAGAGAGGATGGGGTTTATAACAGTTGGGACGACTGTCTTAACGAGGAGGTAATGTTATGAATTCACCCCTATTTTGCACCCTATCATGCCCATTCCCTTATCACACCACAAGGAGATGGACTATTAGTTTACACTATTGCTACCTCATGACAAACATGAGGACACCTATTCTTAGCAGTAGCCACTTGTATTTAAGTAGCTCAGCTCTTGCTGGTTTTGACCCAGCTTCAAGCTAAAGTTTATCCATACCAGACTTTCACCAAACTCCTTTGACTAAGAACTTAACTCAGAACCTCCCCACTCAGATGCCATAAGAGACTCAGTCAGGACAGCTCAAACATGAAGCCACTGGTTGATTACTCTTGTTTGAGTTACTCAGGTCTGGGTCTAACAGCACCAGTCATATGATTGGAATCTGTCCAGGCTGCTTTAGGGATAGCCACCATTAAGG
>JANDKJ010000423.1:0-13601 GCA_028551335.1 Armillaria sp. CMW 4456
CTCTCTAAGTCGAATGGGAACGACGCCATTCTCCTCATCGTCGATCGATTCTCGAAGCAGATCATCCCGGTTGCATGTGACACTGAACTGTCATCGCAAGGATGGGCCAAGATCCTGCGAGACCATGTATATGCCCATCACGGCATGCCCTCGAAGGTCATAAGTGACCGGGGACCCCAGTTCATCTCGAAGTTTCTCAAGGAACTGTACCACCTCCTCGACATCAAAGGCAATCCCTCCACCACGTATCATCCCCAGACTGACGGACAAACCGAGCACGTGAATCAAGAAGTCGAAAAGTATCTAAGACTTTTTGTCAACCACCGACAAAATGACTGGGCCGACTGGCTACCCCTTGCCGCATTCCAACACAACAACCGCGTACACTCGGCGACTGGGAGGAGCCCCTTCTTTGTCAACTACAGGCGTCACCCCCGAGTAGTCGCTGACAGTGCACCCCGAGGAACCATGGTACCTGGGGCCACAGAGTTTGCCACCAAGATGAAGAAGATCCACGACGAGACACAGGCTGCATTACAGAAGGCAGCGCAACAAATGAAGACCAACTACGACTGACACAAGCAGCCGTCCACCCAATACCACATAGGCGATAAGGTGTGGCTGGACGCAACCAACCTACATCTACCACGACCCAAGAAGAAACTTGATGACAAGCACGTCGGACCTTTCCCAATCCTCGCCAGCGTAGGACCGTCGGCATATAAACTCAAGCTACCCACCACATGGTGAATCCACCCCGTTTTTAATGAATCCCTGCTCACACCATATGTTTCCCCTATATTCCCATCTCAAGCATCGACACCACCACCGCCGCCAGATATTATTAACGACGAAGAAGAATATGAAGTAGAAGCGATCGTCAACAGTAGACAGAGACGAGTCAGAGGAAAGAAGGGCCAACCATCAAGACTAGTAACAGACTACCTAGTCAAGTGGAAGGGCTACTCAGCCGAAGAAAACCAATGGGTACGAGAAGACCTACTTGAACATGCAACCGACGCAATAGCTAACTTCCTAAAATCGCAACAACGTCTAGTAGCGCTGGCAGTCAGGACGACTGCCTTAACAGGGGGGTAATGTCATGATTTTAACCCCTAATTGCATCACAAGATCACCCCTATTCCTACCCTAACCCCAGCCTCGAGCTAAGTTAAATCTATACCAACTTACTCGAAACTCATTCCACACTTAAAAAGCCAAAGAGTCAAGACCTTAGTCTTGACTTCACGCTAACAGGTTGATGCACCGGTGTTACTCGAACGCGAAGTAGCCAGTTGTTTGTCATTGTTAGAGTCACATGAAGGTTGGGTCTAACAGCAGGCCTCTGCAATGTCGAGGCTGGCCAGCCCTTGTCTTAGCATGCCAGGTCTGCTTCATCCCACAGAACGGGATGGTTGACTTGTTCCATGATAAGCCAAGAGGGAGCTGGTGAGTGTCAGGCTTAACCGAGGATAAGCTGGCCTAACCCCAGAGAGACCTACACACATGTACAGATATATATGCACCCCACATTGGGGTATGCACTTGATTTGGCCTGCGATTCATCTCTCACACTTTGTCCTCATCACTTGCCCTCTTGCTCTCATGCATGCTTTTGTCGACCCACCCACCCACTTCCTTCAGTGTTTGGTGTGGCCAGATTTGGTACCTTCTGTTCCCTGGCTGACCTTGTGCTCCAGGCTTGAGGTTTGTGCCTTCTTCCCGACTCTGGGGACCTCATGTCTTCAATCCTGACTTGGGGATCTCAACAAATCAACCAGTCAGTTTCCATTTCCCTGGCCGTTTGTTTCCCCTGTGAAGTCTCAAGCCCAGACAACCCACCTTATATGCTGTCATCGACTTCATGTTCACCTTCATTCTCACGTTTGGTTTCCCATTCTCTCATTTGATTTCTCATCTCTCTCTCTCTTGCAGGTCTCAGCCAGCCTATCTGTGTTTTGGTGCTGGGTTTCCGACAGAGGCTGAAATTCTAGAGACATTGGGCCAACCATCTCAGTTTTGTTGCCATCCTTCCTGCGATGACCAGAGGTGAGCTATGCTTTGCTCACTTGCCAATTCATGCACTCATGAAGATTTCACTGATGCCAGGCTACACACAAAACAGTCAAATCCATTGTCTACTATCCCAAAGCTCATTTTGTGCACCTGGTGAGGCTCTGCCTCTTTCTTTATGCTCATAATAATATTGAATGAAGGATGTAGATTCTTCTAGCATTCTCATCCTGGTCCCTCATTCGTCCCAGTATTAAACACAGTTCTCATTCCTCATTTTTTCGTCACCCACCCTCCTCTCCCTTTTATTGTACTACTACATACATGTATCATAGCTCATCACATCCCTTAATACACGAGTGGGGGGCTCGGCATCCGAGCTCCCCATTTGGCACTATCCTCGCAATTAAGGCAGAGGCAAAGAAAAAAATTGCACATTCGATGAAAAAGCCCATGTATCAACATTTTGTAAGGGACATGTTATTGACATGGAGTAACGGGCATACTGAAACGACATCAAATGAAGTTGCAAAATGATGGACTGGAATGTGTTGGCACTGAGAAGATGCACATATTTGAATTTATTGCAATGATGGGTAGCCACTAATGTGGTCCAAAATTGTCTATAACAGTGTAGAAGCGATTAGACTGAATGTCTTGTGGCTGAACCTGTGCTCAGCTTGATGTTCATCCATGCCAAGAAACTCGATAGGATGCTTTCTCATCACAGGTGTTGATGTGTTTGTGGCAATCTCTATATATTACCCTTCAATTCCAGCTCATCTCCATTGCTGGACAAAAAAGGGTTGTGGTATATGCATATATATGGAACACTGTCTACTATATATGGTAGTATGGCTGATTTCATTGTTAATTTCAGCTCCAAACATGATTTTTGGTTTCTCTGATTATGGATTATATAACTCTGAACATGCCTTGTTATTTATTGCCAATTTGACAAAGTCAAACCCAAAGGGTGAATGAGATTTAAAATTTTTTGTTTATGCAAATCTAATTGGTATGGGTCGGAGGCAGTTCTGTCTACTCATACCTTCTGAGGACATTGAATGCTCAACATGGAATCTCCTAGACATGGCTCCCATGTGTATTGCCTTTCAAATGAGTCTCACAAATCAAGAAGGTTATTGAAGACCCACAATCAAGTTCCTAACCTCAAGTTAGAGAAAAGGAAATTTATCTTTACGCTGAAGATAGAACACAGTGTATCTCAGTTACAATAAACATTATTTTACATTTTGCTCAATGTATAAGTAAAATTAAAAATAAGTCCTGTTCTTTTTCAAATTAGAATAATAACAACTACTATACCTTATTTGTCTTATAAACTGTCTCTGGGGGCCATTTACCTTATATAGAAACACCAAATAGTTACAAATACCAGTTAATGCCATAACCGGTCTATAACCGGAGTGTACCAGTCTTGCTTGCCATAGACAGCAGCTAATTCTTTGGAGGTATGGCACTGATAGACATGAGTACCCATGGTTTCATTACTAACATCTGAGTCAACTGCCTAGTAATGAAGTAAAATTATGACTGAGTCCCCATGGTTTTAAGTTGCTGGAGTGGTGGTGAAAATGTCTCGGCTTTAACTATGCCCCTGCTCAGCTTTGGGCAAATGAATATCGCTATTAAATGCTCATACTATCAGTTTGTCATGAAATGGAGTGAGTTATTGAGGTATTACGAGTCTAATGTATGTAGGCTGGGAAAAGCCAAGGAACTAAGTGACTTTACATCACCTCATTATTGTTTACATAGTAAGATATAAAACATCAAATAGCGTCCTTGTGGTATATCTAGAAGGCTTGTGTGTTAACATATGGTTTCTGAAAGGCTGACTATACAGCAGGTCATTCCACGTTGTCTTATTTGTGTCTGCAGCCCTGATTGCTCAGTTAACATTAGACTATGCCCTATTCATAGTGTCGGAGTTGAGAACACTCGTCGGAAAAGGACTAAGTAAAATTATCAAGTGTGCACATTGATGGTCACACCAATGTACAGCAATAACTAATTAATTCCGAAGTTGAAATGCAGGTGTTCATGCTGCAGTTATCGTCAAATTGCACCATGATGAAGCCCCTGGATTGCAGCTGTACAATGTCGAGAAGGGATCATCGCATGTTCTGCTGCCTGTGTCGAACAATGCTGTGAAACGGAGATGGCTAGCAAACTGCTCTAGGTCATGTGGTAATGGCCAGGCTAAAGTTGAGCCACCAACTTCCTAGTGTAAGGAGTTGTCAGATATTGCACAAAGTCAAACACAGGAAAGCATCAGGAAAACCTAATAAAGAAATACATGAAAGTGTAAATCATACATAAAATAGAAGAAGATAAATCTGGGAACTGTTGGAGTTGATCCAGACTTGGAGCCCTGAGAGCTCATGCACGTATTTGAATTTATTGCAATGATGGGTAGCCACTAATGTGGTCCAAAATTGTCTATAACAGTGTAGAAGCAATTAGACTGAATGTCTTGTGGCTGAACCTGTGCTCAGCTCGATGTTCATCCATGCCAAGAAACTCAATAGGATGCTTTCTCATCACAGGTGTTATGTCAACATGGCAATCTCTATATATTACCCTTCAATTCCAGCTCATCTCCATTGCTGGTCAAAAAGGGTTGTGGTATATGCATATATATGGAACACTGTCTACTATATATGGTAGTATGGCTGATTTCATTGTTAATTTCAGCTCCAAACATGATTTTTGGTTTCTCTGATTATGGATTATATAACTCTGAACACACCTTGTTATTTATTGCCAATTCGACAAAGTCAAACCCAAAGGGTGAATGAGATTTAAAATTTTTTGTTTATGCAAATCTAATTGGTATGGGTTGGAGGCAGTTCTGTCTACTCATACCTTCTGAGGACATTGAATGCTCAACATGGAATCTCCTAGACATGGCTCCCATGTGTATTGCCTTTCAAATGAGTCTCACAAATCAAGAAGGTTATTGAAGACCCACAATCAAGTTCCTAACCTCAAGTTAGAGAAAAGGAAATTTATCTTTATGCTGAAGATAGAACACAGTGTATCTCAGTTACGATAAACATTATTTTACATTTTGCTCAATGTATAAGTAAAATTAAAAATAAGTCCTGTTCTTTTTCAAATTAGAATAATAACAACTACTATACCTTATTTGTCTTATAAACCATCTCTGGGGGCCATTTACCTTATATAGAAACACCAAATAGTTACAAATACTGGTTAATGCCATAACTGGTCTATAACCAGAGCATACCAGTCTTGCTTGCCATAATAGAGAATGGAGTCAATGTTTAGAGGAGGCATCTGTATTCAAGCTGGGACCACAACTTCGACAACTCTTTGTTATTATTCTCAGAGATTGCCATCCCTCTGATCCATTAGCTCTATGGAATCAATTCAAAGTTTCTATTTGTGATGATTTAGAGAGACACTTTAATTCTAATGAGAATATCACAGCAGAAGATATTTATGACTATGGACTGTATCTTCTAGAAGGTGAATTGTGATCTCCAACAAAGGACTTTGGTTTACCAGAGCCTAATAGGCAGAGATGGAGGGCTATGAACTTTGTTGATTCCAATCCACTGATTGCAGAACAAAGAAGATATAATAATGCAGATCAGGCTCAGTTAGCAATAGAACATCAAGAGAGACTGAATACAGATCAGAGAATTGCTTTTAATGTAATCTATAATGCTGTAATGAACAATGAACCAAAGGTATGTATTTTATATATATAATAATTAAACAATTATATTCATATATATAATCAGTTGTTTTTTTTGCATGGACCTGGTGGAACAGGAAAAACATTCACATATAATGCATTGTGTTATGCTCTACAAGCACAAAACAAAATTGTTTTATGTGTAGCTTCATCTGGCATTGCATCTCTTCTTTTAATGGGTGGCTGTACTGCACACTCTACTTTCAAAATTCCTAGACCTTTATGAAGGTCGAACCTGTAATATTAAGCATAGATCTCATCTGGCAGAGTTAATCCAAAAGACTGATCTTATTATTTGGGATGAGGTTCCTATGCAGGATCGATTTTGCCAAGTGGCTGTAGATGCCTCATTGAGAGATATTAGAGGGGATGAACGTCCTTTTGGAGGTCTTACAGTTGTCTTTGGAGGTGACTTTCAACAGATCCTTCCTGTGGTTATTAAAGGCAGTAGAGAACAAATTATTGCTCAATGCATTCAACGATCTCCACTTTGGAGAAGTATTAATGTTCTTAAACTAACACAAAATATGTGATTGGAGAATGATGAAGTTGAGTTTGCAAAGTGGCTGTTAGATGTTGGACATGGAAGAAACTCTGATAATTCTGGATTTGTTACTATTCCAAATACTATGAAATGTGGTGACACTGTTGAGGATCTTATAAAGGCAATCTATCCTTCCATCCAAACACTCAATCCCTCTCATTACAATGATACCTTTTTCTCAGAGCAAACAATTCTATGCTCCCAAAATACAGATGTTGATGATATCAACAAGATAATCCTTGATCAATTTCAAGGACAGGAAAAGGTTTATTATAGTGCTGATACTCAACAAAGAGAAGAAGGGGTTGATGGAGATATGGAATACCCTATAGAATTCCTAAATAGTATTAATATGTCAGGATTTCCTTTGTCAAAGTTATGTCTTAAATGAGGAGTCCCATTAATGCTTCTAAGAAATTTGGATCCAAAAAATGGTCTTTGCAATGGGACACGTGTCATTCTCATAGGCATGGGTCATAGACTTCTCCAGGTCAGAATACTTAGTGGTGATCATAAAGGGAAGACTGCATTTATTCCACATATCACTTTGAGCTCTGGTGCAGAACTTCCATTTGATTTACATCAGCACCAATTTCCAGTCTGTGTTTGCTTTAGCATGACAATCAACAAGTCTCAAGGACAATCTGTCAAATATGTAGGTATTAATCTTCAGACTCCTGTATTTACACTTGGACAATTGTATGTAGCTCTATCAAGATGTACTTCAAAACAAGGTGTAAAGGTATTAGTAAAATCTGGATCTCCAGAATTTAAAACACCTAATATTGTATATCCAGAAGTTCTTATAGATTAGAGAATAGAATAAAATTATTTAAAAAGGAGTGAATAAAGTGAGGAGTAATAAGCTGGGTGTGGGGCAGGCCCCAACAAGCTGAAGTTCCATGCCGCAGTCAAGATTGTGAAAGGCCTGAGCATGCAAGAGGCTTTCACAATCATGGTGAAGGCATAGGACAGGAGCTTGTCTATATATAATGGAAGGACAGTGTTTGTCTTTATTTGCTTATCAAATAATGTTACTTAATAATGTTATCTAAGAATATGACTAAAACTTACTAAGCAATTAGTAAGCAGCTGGAATGCTCTTTTAGACACTTAGTTCACACACTTTCATTGGGTGCCTCAATACTTATATAAGCTGATGGTGGCTCATTTGGGATGTCTCACCACTTAGAAAGGTAGTTTCCACAGTTTGCTTTTCAACCATTTTTTATTCCTCAACAGCCACTGAACCATTTCTACTGCTTCTTTTATTTTTTGCCATATACAATAAGACTATATTGAATATTTATTACATGATTCTGGATGAAAATCTCTAAACTATGCAACTAATAAATTAAAATTCATGTAGAACTTATTGTTTGACATTGAGAAATATTCAAATCAACAAATATCTATTGTGATGTTTCACTGCTGTCTTTGGCACTCTTTTAGTACATTATTTATACAGTAGGTGAAGAAAATAGAGAGCAACTCATTACCTAATTTAATAAATCTAACCTTGAAGAAGTGTTGCCATTTTAATAATGAACAAAGATTATGTATCAATATCTCAGTTTACAGTATATATGTAATGACTATATTGAGAGACTATACCTAATGAACAAATAGTATGTATAAGTATTTACCAGAAATGTAGATAATATGAATAAGATGGTAATAAGAGAAGACATACTGTTAATGATGAATAAATGGTAAAAACTGAGTCAGTGCAATGTAGACAAAATGACTGTAGATTGACAGTACTACTGTACCTATTGACAAAGAATAAATGGTAAGAACTAAGAGTAATTGTAAGTAATGGGATGGTAAATTGAATAGTAAGATACATACCTCAGTTGGTGCAATGTAGACAAAATAGCTGATGTATTTGACTATCTATGATATGTATATATATAATTGAGAATATAAGAGGCATGTATGTAAAGAAAAGTAAAAGTAGATACTAATTAAACAGTAGGTAAAATACTAAGACATATGGATTTCAAATAGGTATTCTCCAATAGATATCTCAGTCAGACACAGTGTATGTATAATGACTGAGGTATGCACATGTCTATGGTTCCTACTTATAAGAGAGTAAATTCAGATGAAATATCATATAACATATAGATAACCTCTAATATTTAATACTTTGTTCATATGACAGCCAAGACGTTGGAGGTAATAGGTTTACAAAAGGAACCTGTTTTTCAATTCCTTTTATTAAATAATTCTCCAAAATATTAAGGCTTTTAGTAGTTATACAAATACTTTTGTATTCTTGATTAACCAGGATTGAGTCAAAATCAGTGATCTTAAAAGAAGGGATATATGCTGTGCATCTATAAATAGTGTATTACTAAAAGACAATAGATAGTAGAGCTTTCCTTCTGGTATTTTGGAATATCTGTATATGCCATTTTAATTTTTTGTGCATCTGGAATGTCAGAAAAAAGTTGTGCTGCAATGTTTTTAAGAGAATACATGCTAACCTGTGTCAGACATTTTTAAATGTTTGATTCTTGATGAGTAAATAGCATGTACATAGGAAACATCATGGCTTTGCAAAACCTGGTGGGTCAGATGGGTGGGTATATATGGGTATGGGTACAGGCATTGGGTATCTATGACCTGAGAGATACCTGTTATAAGCTGTATACCTATTTAACTGACCTGTAGATACATAAGACTGTAATTTTACAGATATGTTAAGTACTAATATAATATATACATGAAATAAACTCACTCTCAGATGTTCAAGGAGATGAAACAGCTGAGGAGGGAGACTATATACAATTGTCCATAGTGGCAATGAAACAGTAAGACATGATATTATAGCAATGGACATATCACCTAAGCTTTCCCAATATGACCCACAGGTTGACAGATACAGGTATGGATACAGCTTAGGATACATATAGACTACCTATGCCATTCTCTATATATACATCAAGGCAGATTTAAAATGCCTTTCTATTCTTGAATATATCAAAGGGGCCAGATTCATTAGATTGAGCATAAAAATACTGTGAATGCTAAACCCATGAATGTAGACTGTTACACTTTGGTTACACTGTTTCCTCACTATGTAACTTCATTTATAGATAATTGAAACATATTATTGATAGGTTAGACAGATAGATATGTATGGGTATAGAGTTTGAGGTATCCATGGTTTGAGATACTTATATTTAGCATGTCAACTTAGAACAGGCAAATATAGATGTAATTTAGAATATGTGCAGATTAGCAGTGTAATTTGGTAAATATACTTAGATAGAATTGGATACACAGTGGAGTAATTAGCTGGTGAAGAGGCTAGTTGCTGCACACAGCCAAAAAGGACACAAAATGTGAGCAGAGACTACAGACGCTGAATCACACTCCAACCCTCAATGCTACAACCACACACAACAACCACACACTCTTTAGTTCATGGGGGATTATAATGTGATAGAAGCAAGCAGTGGAATTGATAAGACGAGTTCTAAGACCTTGAATACACTTTAAATGGATGTGCTCTCTGGTTTTCTAGACTTCCCTGAGTCTAAAGACTCTTATTACAGGAGGTGGCGACTTTGTTGCTGGGCCTCAAGGCAATAACACAAATGCACCATCCCAGATGCAGAGCACAACACAATTCACCCTTAAAACACACAAAACTAACCCAAAACCAATGCACTCTTCCAAAAGATGCTCCCAAACACAATCCACAAGGGCCACTGGGTTCGAACCAATGTGCTCCTGCTTCCAAACCGATTGTAACTCCACAGGGTTTGAACCTATGCCAAGTCAGAGAAACCTAAAACACAAAAACACCATCTCACAAGCCAAAGGATTTGAACCTCTGCCACTTGGGGAAAAGAGCACAAGCTAATCAGCCCAAAGGGTTTGAACCTCTGCTGGCTGTAGCTTCACACGTCACACAAAACCCTTCACACCCAAGAGCATGCATGCTCTGACCTCCCACATGTCCCCTAGATGAACTTAGAGTCGATCACACTTCACACAGTGTCTCTACTGATGTGCACCAATCTCTATATTTGAAGTCTCCCCCTGAACTGAGCTGCAAGTGTCAACTTTTGCTTACACACTACACAGAGGGTGCTGGCTGGAAACTTGTATTCTACTCTATCTCTATTGTATTTATATGCACTCTATTACAAATGTCATCCCCTTATCCAGTAAGGTCCTAGCATCGTAGTGCTCTATTCTGGTTCATCCGACCTCCTCTCGTATGGCGTCATTATGATGCTGGCCACCTGTCATCAGGGCATAGTCTGATATGACTTGTCCTGACCCGACAGCATGTACTCGGTACATTGATGAGGTGGTCAGATGGTTTAGTGATCTCCGAACATAAACTGGTGAATAGTTGTCGGATACTTCTGGAATATCGCTGTGCGAAGAACCAAAATGGAAATAGTGGTGTCTCAGCTTTGTGTTGGTATTACAGAACAACTAGTTTTGTTTGTAAGCCACTCCTTGGGTGTGTTGTTTGTTTGTGCGTGAGCTTTCTGAGTACCTCCGTACTTGTGTTGATTCCACTGACAAAACACTATATGTATTCGGTACTGGATGAATCAGGCTGTCCTATGTTGACTGGCTTGTTGTCTTTGGGGGGGAGGACTTCTCTCTAGTCTCATGAGAAGTTACTACAGATTCCGATGCTCTGAGTCGCCTTTGGTCCCTGTTATCTGGTCTGGTGTGTGTCGTAAAACTGGGAAACTGGATGGGAAAGAAACTGGGATGTGTAAAACGTCTGTCGGTATTATGTCAGTATTAAATGAACTCCTAATCGTCTCGGTATGGGTCTGTGTTGATGTTTCTGTGGCTATGGCGGTGCAATAGCGGGTCTTGTCTCTATTTCTGGTCTCCTCGGCTTTATCTGTGATGATTCTGTTTGTCCTAATTCCTATAAACTGTCAATCTCTGTCAAACTATACTTTGTTTCCTTTGTCTGGTCCTATCTCTTGTCAAATCAATTCCTATAACTGGTCAATACTATTTCCTGCGAAGCTCACAATAGAGCTGCCCTATATCTGTCAATCTGTCAATACTAAATCTGTTCAAAACCTATCCTTGCAATGCTCGCAATAGAGCTGCCCTATAACTATCCAATACTATTCGTCTGCTCTTGATGCCCAAATGGGTTCACTAATGTCTTGTGAAAATGAAAACTGTTAAAACTAATCTGATCTTGTGAAATTGAAGCTAATTCTTTCCTATAAAACTAAAAGAGGTGAGTACTGCACGGTTATCACTTACTAACACTGAGCAAATGCCAGTAATGAAGTAAAACAATGATGAGAGTCAAGGTTTTAAGTCAATGGATGGTTGTGAAGCATCTCGGCTTTAACTATGTCAAGCTCGGCTTTGTGGCAAACAAAATCACTATTAAATGTGTACTATCAGTATTGTCAAAGCTGGGTGAGTTACTGAGGTAAACAAATCAATGTGTGTATGTGGGGGAATGGAATAGAGAGAGTAACTGGTGTACAGTATGAAATTACCATGTTTATATAGTAAGATATAAATAAATGGCATCCTTGTGGTATATCTAGAAGGCTATGTGTTAACATATGTGTTTCTGACCTTCTGACTATACAGCAGGTCTTGTGCATTGTCTTATTCATGTCTGTGCCTTTGATTTTCATAGTTCCGGCATTAGACTATGCCTTATTCATAGTGTCGGAGTTGAGAATACTTGTCGGAAATGACTGAGTACTGCCAAAGTATCATGTGCGTTGATGTCTCTTGGTTATACAGCAATAACCAATTAATTCCAAAGTCGCCAAAGGGTGTTCGTGCTGCAGAAATCGTCAAATTGCTGTGATGAAGCCCCTATGATTGCTGGATCAATGTCGAGAAGCTCCACTCATGTGGCTGCACCTTTGTGCTTTGATGCATCAATGCTGGAGATGTCGGCAATGTGCTCTAGGTCCTATCCTGGTAATGGCAGTGCTAAATCTGCAGCTTTAGGTCAAAATTGGAGTTGTCAGGGTATTGCCAAGGTATTGGCATCGGGAAAGTGTCGGAAAAGCCCTATAAAGTATATATGGGCTTGTGTGGAATGATTGGTTTGCTGAAAGTCCACTAAAGGGATAAATCCACAAAAGTGGAGCATACAGAGCCCTGAGGCTCATCAACGTCATTGAGGTCCATGTGCTACCTCTGAGCTTTGTCTTCAGGAGAGCATGCCTTCCATGTGCTTTCTGCCTATTCCTGGCTCCCAAATTAGCCATGAGTTGACCCAGGATATAATCATTTTGATTATTATTTTTGGGGCATCCCTCCTCAGCACTCTTTCCCCTGGTTGCACTCTTACACTGCCACCTTTCCCATGATCAAGAGCACACACGTACTTTCCTTATGGCAGTGCACTCTCATGTCCCTGTTGATCTCTAGTGCTGTGCTGCTCAGCTGCTGTGTTTCTCCTGCTCCCATTCCTAGCATGTGTCCATGTGTCTAGTGTCAAGCACATCAATTCCTTGGTGAGTCTGACCCCTCCAGTATCATCCCCAACCTGAACCCTGTGCTCCACCCATCATCACTTCAGGCCACATTCTGCCTACACTCCTGGCACAGGAGCACACTTTCTAGGCCCGGTTTCACCTTCTTAGCCTGTGGGTCCAACCAAGCATGGTGAAAATTGCAATTTTCCACAGCTACACCACTGGGGAGCACATCACCAGGTTTGGGGTGGGCCCCAACAAGCTGAAGTTCCATGCTGCAGTCAAGATTGTGGAGGGCCCAAGCATGTGAGGGGTCTCCACAATCATGACAAAGGCATGGGACAGAAGCTTGTCTATATATTAAAACACATAGGTGTTTGAGTTTGTTTGCTTATCAAATAATGTTACTTAATAATGTTATCTAAGAATATGATAAAGATATTTACTAAGCAATTGGTAAGCAGCTGGAATGCTCTTTTTGGCACTTAATTCCCACATTTTAATTGGGTGCCTCAACACTTATTTAAGCTGATGGTGGCTCATTTGGGATGTCTCACCACTTAGGAAGGTAGTTCCCACAGTTTGCTTTTCAACCACTTTTTATTGCTCAACAGCCACTGAACCATTTCTACCAATTCTTTTATTTTTGGCTATATACAATGAGACTATTTAATATTTATTACATGATTCTGCATGAAAATCTCTCAACTATGCAACTAATAAATTAAATTTCATGTACAACTTATTGTTTAACATTGAGAAATATTCAAACCAACAAATATCTATTGTGATATTCCATTGCCATCTTTAGCACTCTTTTAGCAAGTTCTTTCTACAG
>JANDKJ010000424.1:0-38758 GCA_028551335.1 Armillaria sp. CMW 4456
CGATCGTGAGTTGTTGAATCGAGTTCGTTGGCAGAGTCCTAATTTACCACGTGTCACTGGCCCGTTCCCTCCACGTCACAGACTGACTAGTTTGCACCTATTCACCTGGGCTATATCAGAAGTGGCCAAAGTTCCAGGAATAGTTTACTTCTGTCCAGATGGGACGTCTCACCGGTGGAGATGTCCAATCAATTCAGTTTTCCACGTTTCCGACATTGATCTTTACTCAATCATACATTTTTACCTACAGCGACATTATTCAGAAAATTTTCAACCTCAAGCCACGCAAAGACGACTGTACGATTCAGTCCAACTTGTCACCTATCAGGCAATGGGGATCTAAGACTCGTAGCATGAGTGACTCCGCATTTTCTGTCTCTTGAAGTTTGCATGGAAAGCACGAGAATGACGGTGGTTTCAATGTGCGTCTTCACATTCACTAAAGGCAAAATGCAAAAGTGACGTGATCAAAAAATTTCTCTCGCTCAATTCTGCACATCAGACTTTTCACTTTCATTCATTTCTCCTTTTCACGGATAGGCACCATGCTATGTCACGGAAATTGTGTCTGTCAGTTGTCCACCCCCGACACTGTGCTGTGAATGCATTCCACTCCCTCGTGCTTTCCAAGTGGTCGACTTATGCCTGCGGTTTAATTCTCACCCAGCAAGTCTCCTGCCTATATTTCATTTCCTGATCGGATTTGAGGGCAAAAGTTCAGGGTTTATGTGGAGGCGCTAGACATTCAGGCCAAGGTAAAGCCAGAGTGACGCTCAGTCCGTTGCTGTATTTCGTACGTGCTGCTGTCAATCAGTTTGAGCTGGCATTAACGGAAGTTTATGAAACGCCGAGCACCGGTCCTCCGGAACGCTCATCCTGCCAGTGGGAATATAATACGGAGTGCCCTTAAGGTCTTCTTCAGAACTAACTATACCACATGTCACAATCCCCTGTTTCTCCGTTCTCTTGCACTCAAGACGCATTAATTCATGACGAGTATCGGACGAGGGATGCAAGTTGGCCACTTTACAGTTTCTAAGGATGTCATTGGCTAACACAGCTGATTTTGCACGGCCAGAACTCTCTTGACGCCCGGCATGCAAATGCTGTGGAGGATTACCAGTATTCAGCAAATAAACCTGGTAACGTCTCCTCTTTCTCTTTCCGACGTTTCAGGGACATCATTCTAGTAGACGTGTCAACCAAAATTGATAGAGCCGGAGTAGCAAAAGCAGTGACAATATGTGGTTCTGATCTCTTCGTCCCGTGAGTTTTGCCACGCTAATACCTGGCTGACCTGACAATAGACTCGCAGAGAAACTCGTATTTTCGCCTTGGTGATCGGCATCGACGAATATGGATGCAATGAGTATGGAAACCTACAGGCTGCGGTTGCTGATGCAGACCAATTTCAGGATTATCTTCTTGTAGATTTGCAGACCCCAAGACAAAACATCATCAGCCTCCGCAATGGTCAGGCAACTAGAAATGCTATCATCGACGGATTCAAAAGTCTCATATGCAATCCCATGATTGTCAAAGGTACGGCAGCCATGATCATATACTACTCGGGTCATGGTGCGGTGGCTCCCAAGCCAGATGAATGGACCGACTGGCAAACCCATGACAATGAAATCGAAATGTTGTGTCCTACAGATATAGGGATCCTGGACACAGACAATAAGATTGTAGAGGGTATTCCGGATCGAACAATTAGTGAGCTTCTGATGGAGTTGGCGACTGTCAAAGGGGATAACATCGTTTGTCGCCCAAATCCTTGCAACTCACATGATAAAGTTAATAGTTTTCCAGACATTAATTCTCGACTGCTGTCATGCCGCTGGGATCAATCGTGGTATGCAACCTGCTGACATACCGAATGCAAGGTCGCGTCGAATCCTTAACCCTCCTAAACTCTCTGCCGGTTGCTACTCTACGATGTTGTCTCGTGGATCTTCCGAGGTGAAGGTCACGTCAGGATTTTCGGGTTCGCTCCGGGATTCGCATATACTTTTGGCTGCATGCAATCGTCGTCAATCAGCATGGGAGGTAGATGGACAAGGCATTTTTACGAAGGCATTGCTCAAAATCATGAGAAAGAAAGATGCCAGTGAACTGACGTATCGGTCATTGGTGCATCGTCTAGTCATGCCAACATTGTGGGTACTGGTCTCAATTATGCCACTTTAAGCTGAACAATTCATAGTCAAACACCGCATTTAGAAGGGAGACATACTCTTCGACGTTTGTTCGACTCTTGGGAAGAACCAGCAGACAGCTCCATGATTCTCTGCCGTCGTGAACAGGACGAACCTCACCTTGTGCTACATGCGGGGCTGCTTCATGGCATAACTGTCGGTTCTACCTATGAAATCTTCGGAACAGATCTATCAACTTCACAGCATCCACTCGCCATTTTGACCATCGATAAAGTCGATACATTCACTTCCCTTCTCGCGGGGCTGGACCCTGCGTTCCTCATTCCCTACAAAAAACGTCGTGTTTGGTATGCCCGATTACTGAAAGCTTCCGGCATCAAGTTTGGCGTCTTTTGCAATGACTCGCAATACTTGACCCGGATCCTAAGTGAGGATTGTGAACCCAGAATCACGGTCCCTGCTGTTTCCGTCACTAGCCCAGACGAAGCAGAACTCTGTTTGATGGTGAAAGACCAAATGGTCTATTTTGATCGAGGGAACAAAATTGGCCTCTTCAGTCCAAAAATTGGCTTTGCCTCGCGGTTACCTCGTTTCTGTCAAGTGAGCGACATTGCGCATGTCCGAAGGATCATTAACCACTTTGCTCGCTTCACCACTCACCTTACAATTCAAAGTCCATTACCTGTTGCTCAGCTCATTTCAGTCGAAATGAATAGAGTCGATGGACGTAGTCTGACACCAGTCAGTGACAATTTGCTGACCGCTATTGATGACGAAAAATCCATTGAGTTCGTCGTAGACACATCTCTTCCTCGGGTTCAATATCCCCGTTATGGACTCACAATCCGTAATGTATCTGATATCGATCTGTACGTATATCTCTTCTACTTCGACGCTACCAGTTTTGAGATAGGTATGACTTTGATCATATTTCGCATCGATTCTATAGCTAACTTAATCATTCAGAGGCTTGGTACTCCTCAAAAATGAGCCCCAACAACACGGAGGAACAAGGGTCCGTTGACACCTGCCTCCAAAAAGGATCAGCGCTTACTCTTGGTTACGGGAATGGTGGCATGAGCCCATTCATGTTCACTGTGCCAGATGGGCAGGATGTGGACGTCTGCTTCTTCAAGTTGTTCGTAACCGTGAAGCCAGTAGACCTCGGATGTATTTCTCAATCCTCACCATTCTCGGAGTTGTCGACCAACCGTGGTGCATCTGCTGCCAAACCCTCTCCCGATCTCACCGGAACTTGGGCTTCGATAACGATACCTATTGTACAGAGACGCGCGCAACCAGTAGTTTCGGAAGCAAAGAAGCATGAGACATGTTGTTCTGGGGCGCCCACTACTTTTCCAATAGATTCTTGTCCGCCTCAAGGCTCTGTTTCCCCTCTCAATTCACCAGCAATGAAGACGTCTCCGGACAGTTATGCTCACGTAAGTCCTTTCACAATGTCACTGGGCTTCCTTCGCTCAATTCATGCCTAGCTTCCTTATTGGTTTTCAAACGGTATGCAAAGACTGAAAGAAGCCTTATCGTCTAAGTTTTTCACTGCTGCACCCCGTAGGGTTGCCGTACAACCTTACAAGAAAAAGTCATCTGACCTTTGTTCTTAACCACGGTCGCCGCGAAAGAGCATCACTGGCAGCTAGAGGCACGGGTCTCGCTGCCAATATTAGGAGCATTCATATACCCCCTTTGCGTTAAGCACGGCCTTAATTTAGATTAAGCTGTCCTTGTTTTCGCGAAGAGTTAACTTTGTATTGTGATTCGAAGGCACTCCAGTGTTAGGCTATCAGTCACTAGGTAATCTAACTGAGGACTCGGAGAAACTTTCTTTGTTTGTGTGCTTTATTTATTCAATTTACTTCTTAACATTTTCTGCTTTACCCTATTTCCCTCGGAATCATTCTCTACCATATCACCAAAATGTCACACCACTAAGACGAGAGAGGCCTTGCCTTGCATATCTGCCCAATCATGGAAGAAAATGTTTCAGTGCTCATGTTTAGCGTTACTATAAACGACAACATCAACCCTGGCCATTTACCTTGCGTTTACCACGACGTCGTTGGCGAATTTGTCCATGTACCGCCGTTCTCCAGGCTCATTGCAACACATCACCGTATAGCGTCGATGGACCTGACTTGAAGAATGATCAAAAAGATTGTCGCCCAATTCCATTAAAAGTGATTGTGCAAATATCCGTGCATGTTGTCTGCTTCTCTTCTGCTTGGCTGCCTAGGACATTCACTTGACTGTTGTAGAAGATAATGGCGTCGACATTTCCACTTGTGACCTGAACAAGGGTACACGCGCACTCATCCTTATATTCTCAAAAGGCAGCGTCTTACATATCTTTTCCTAATCCTCCGTTCCCTTTCTGTTGCTGTAGCGCTCCATTGCATTTGAAATGGGAAATGCTTCCTCCTCCTCCCATCCAAGGTCAGACAACGGTTCCAATCTCCCTCTTGCTACTCCGCTAGCCGTAACTTTGGACACGAGAAGTGCTCCTGGCGAAATCGAAGAACCTTCTACACCCCCACGTAAGAATTTTATTTTTTGTACCTGACGTCAACTGACCGTTTTGAAAATGTAGAGCTGACAAGCCTACACTGTGAGCCTCTCACCTGCTAGACTTCATGCAGATTTATCATCAATATGTAGGTGAGGTCACCGAACATATGCGCTAACTATTGGCATCAACACATACAAATCAAAGACCTTTCAATCAGAGGACCCACTGGCACAAGGCGCCGTCAACGACGCTAACAAATTCGATGACTTTCTCTGTGAAGACCTTATAACACCAAAAGAAAACATAATTAACCTTCGTTATGAAGAAGCGACAAGGTCGGTCATCATAAATGCATTCAGGAGCCTCGAACGCAATCCTAACACTGTCAGAAACGCGGCCGCCCTCATAATGTACTATGCAGGACACGGGGCTATGTTCACAAGCCAGAAAAATGGACAGACTAGGGAACACCTGACGATAGGATAGAGTTGTTGTGCCCCTATGATATTGGATCGCAACTTGACAACGGCAAGGTTATAGATGGGATTCCAGATCAAACGATTAGCCGACTTCTTCTAGATCTATCAATGGCTAAAGGAAACAATATCGTACGTCGTCCACCTCTGCGCAAGCTTTATACAGCGCTGACTTTCCTTCAGACCGTGATTCTCGACTGTTGTCATGCCGCTGGAATCAATTGAGGGGGAGGTGTTGGGGGCTCTATCGATCTCAAAGAAGGTCGAAAAATGGAAGTACGAGCGCGTACCTTCCGAGACGTCCAAAGTCTTTCTCCTGCTTGCGACAAAGACCTTTATGGGGAATCAAGACTTACAGGTTCACTTCGGGACTCTTATGTGCTTTTGGCGGCGTGCAGACGTAGCCAAACTGCTTCAGAGATAAATGGAAACGGCGTATTTACGAATGCGCTGCTCAGCTGCATAAGGGAAAAGCCTTTGGTAGGCGTTCTTACATACGCCTCGTTGCTGCATCGTCTTGATACGTAAGTGCTTCAGATATAGCAGCACTATTTGAAGCTGAACAATTTGCATGATATAGCCAGGCACCACATTTCGATGGGAAACATCCGTTGACGTCTCCGGAGACGCGCCGTCCATTGCCAATCAGTAACAAGTTCGTTGTTTCCTTCTCGATATGTAGGAATATCTGAAATAGTTGCAACTCACCAGAGACAGTGAGAAACCGAGGTCGGCAAGTACGAGAGGGATACCGCACTGAAGATGATTGTCTGTTTAGCGGGCTCACCCAAAGGGTCACTCTACTACTACTGCGACTATCGATGTGCGAATGGACACGTGCATGAGATCGCGGTCAGCGTGAAATTGAACGTTCAAATGTACTTGAACTGTCCGCGGGTACACGGTCAAAAGCAGCCTTCCGTCTAGCACGACCTGATTATTGTCACAATGCCGTATTGTGATACATACCGGATGTGTTCCAATGTATTCAGTCCAGGGCCGTTGATGATGAGTTTGAATGTTCGGTTTGAAAGACTTCCGGAGTATGCCGCAGCACAGCATTGGTCTCACACGTGTACCTGAGGTTGATAAAGAACCACAAGCATGAATCTTGGTATGTTTTGCTTGTCTATTGTTGTCGTAGTCACTTATTTATTCCTATAGGACAGGCAGAGTCTTTGGCAGAGGTGGATGGACGGACTGACGGGCCAACATTGTGGATACCGACTGAGGGAGATAGCTCCAAGCATCTGGCATTGCGTCTCCACGAATTCGATTCTGCCATCCCTACGCAGTCTGGGGAACCGCTGGGGAGGGATGGGATGGATGATGAATTGCCATCGTTGTCGCTGACTGCACGAGACGACTTGGAGGGTTCACCAGTATCTGATGATGCAGGTGATTCTTTCTTCCGCCGTAATGTGCCAATGCTCAATAAATCAGGAGTGAATTTTCCCCCATTCGAGAGTTATTGGAGTGATGATACTCGCCAGTTCGTGCTCACCGCGTTGACTGAGGCTGGGCGAGCCGAATCGACATTACCAGTGTTGAAGCAAAGATCTTTCACAGGACGATATGCCATACCATCTGCTCTGGCAGATACTCTGTGCGTCGATCTGGGTGTCGATGGAGTCTTGAAATGGCTTAACAGGATACTCGGCACGTCATACACTTTGGACTCATTACAACCAATTCTCGAAACCTATATCACAGAGAATTTTGATTTTGGAACTGCATATGTGTATTTGCGCCCGCGTTGGGGACGCATTGATCTCATTGAAGAAGCATCCCCCATCTCGTACGAAAGATTCAGGGAGATGAAAAGACGCTTGCTCTCTGATGATTCGCTCATAGGGCGGTATGTGCCTCCCAGGTGGCTTTGGGATCTGTGCGCTAACCGGATGGTGCCATCCTGGGTTTTGCATCATTCATGGGAAACAAAGATATGTGCAATATCATATGCAGAAGTGGATGAGAAGGAGAGCGTCAATGTTATGACGCCAATCAATGGATGCAAGTGGTCCGTGCGCATCCCAAACAATGTAAACCTTGATCTCATCCGTCTTGAATTATTGAACACGACACAAGAGTGTTGGCGCAATGTCGAGTATGCATGGCTGGATCAGTTGTGCTTGCGGCAGGAAGGAAGTGATGACGAGCGTCTGCGCTTAATGGAGTGCAAGTTGGATGTGCCCACAAGGAGGTGGGTGTATGCGCGAAAACGTGTGTTGTGCTACCTGAATGGTCTCGGCCAACCACTGCATTTGATGCCCGGCTACTTGGAGAGTGACCGTTGGTTCCGACGATCGTGGGTGCTTCGGGAGACGGCGCCTAGGGTGATCATTGGAGGGAAGACTGGCGATGATGTCAAGGACAAGCAGGTTCAAGAGACGTTCGAGAGAAATATCCCTCTAATTGAGGGTTCATGGAATGAAGAGACTGGCCAGTTCACGCTCTCTGCATTGATCGAGACTGGCCAAGCTGAATCACACATCCCAGTGTTGATGCAAAGGTCTTATACAGGGGAAAAGATCATACCATCGGCTCTGGCAGACACTCCCTGTGTCGATCTTGGTGTTCGTGAAGTCTTGAAGTGGCTGAACAGCATACTCAGCACTTCATACGTTTTGGAGTCCGCAAAGCCGATTCTCACTCCCTATGTGACAAATAATTTTGACTTTGGAACCGTGTATGCTCGTCTGCGCCATTTTTGGGTTGATATTCAAACCATGGAACAAAGATTACGCACTGCAGAAGAGGAAGACACAAAGATGCGACGACAAGTGATCAATGATCGCTACATCACAACACGGCATGTGCCCCCTCGGCGGGTGTGGGATCTGTGCGCTAACCGGGTGGTGCCATTTTGGGTGATGCGCAGTCTCCGGGATTGGAATCCAAGTATATGTGCAGTATCACATGCATGGGTAGATGAGAAGGACCGCCAGAGTGTGATGACACCAATCAACGGACGCGAGTGGCCTGTGCCTATGCCAAATGACGCCAGCCTTGATCTCATCCGTATTGAAGCGTTGAACAAGGGCCAGTGTGACTATGCATGGCTGGATGTTTTGTGTTTGCGGCAGGAAGGCGGGGAGAATGAACACTCGCGCTTGGAGGAGTGGAAGCTCGACGTCCCTACTATTGGGTACATGTATGATTTCAACACAAGGGTGTTGTGCTACTTCTGTGGTCTGGGTCGGCCACTGCACTTGACACCGGGCTACTTTGAGAGTGTCCGGTGCTGGTTCAAGCGTGCTTGGACACTGCAAGAGATCACCGCAAACATCATCATTGGTGGGGAGGCTGGAGATGATGTCATGGACAAGGAGCTTCGAGGCAAGTTCGACAAATCGCTGGAATCACTGCATAAGACTTGGACAGAAAAATCCATTTATGACCTTGTGTCTGAAATGAAGCATCGCAAGTCAACAAAGCCTTTAGATAAGGTTGCCGGTTTGACATACCTTCTCAAGACAAAATCCATCCCAATCTATGACACAACACAGTCTGAAGATGATGCATGGGAAACCCTCATGGATGTCATGGATCCTTCAAAACAAGAGCAGTTGTTTTTCTCCTACCCTGAGCCCGGCAAGGGAAGATCATGTTGGCGACCATCATGGCAGCAACTCATGACATACGAGGCGCAATTACCGGCATGCTCCGAGTATTGGTACAATGGCACTGATTGGAGTGTTCGTACAGATAGCAATGTTTCTTACATGGGCTATTCTGGGATGGCATACGTGTCGGGGTTGAGTGTCGTAACAGCGGAACCAAGACCTCGACATGGCAAGCTGGTCTTCAACAACGGTGCAAGTGTGTCTCACCCGTTGGAAATCGAAGCCGACCACATGTACCCAATACCCGATGGTTTGTACTCCGTATTAGGCCAGTCCGCGATGATTTCGGTCACGGAAAATTGGGTGGTCGGAACGCTAACAGAGGACGGGAATTTCAAAAAACTGTCAGTGTTCCGTTTGTGGGCCACGGTGAATAGTATCCGGGAGGTGGGAAGGTACCTATCTAAACGTGAAGTTATGCTCTGTTGAATATGTAACATTCTTTGGGTTTTCCTACCATCCTGTACGCAACATAGAAATTCTATTTCGTCATTATATAAATGTTTTAGTTCAACCTAGGACATGATTTGAAGCCCAAATATACACCTCGTGTGAGCACGGCTCTGCCAATAATATAACCGGACGACAAAGGTTGCTTTCTCTTGAACTGTCTGTGTAATGCTCAATCGCCTCATCCGTGGCTACGCAACTATAGAGAGATATCTATGCACTATCATGAATGAATAATTAAGATCTCAAGTCCAAGTGAAGCATGAGGTTTGTATCGAATCACCTGGAATGCTCAACTGCCTCCAAGCACGGCCTGAGAAGATGAGTAGAGAACCTCCGCTTTGACACATGAAGGTAATAGGAGTCGGTGGATGCCTGTCACGATCCAAGATTTTCAACGGAGGAGCATAGGCCAGGTACTGGTTATGACTAGAATATCATTCGTAGCTAATAAACGATCCATCAAAAGTACAGTTGTTTTGGGGGCAAAAGTGCAGACGAAGGTGCATGCAGAGATGTATAAGGTCGCTAGAGATTCGACGGGCTCAACTGACATTGGGACGATTATCACCAGCATCCCATTCATTAACACACCTTCTCCACTCAAATTGACACTTTCAGCTTCTCTAATCTTGATTGATATCTCTACTAACGTCCAAGTACTCCTGTACTTGAACTTCTAGACCCAAAATTACTACGTTTTGCCACTTCTGAGCATTTGTGTTCTCTGCGATGGCATGTTTTAGGTGCGGTCCTGGTCCTGCTTCAGAAGGGCAAGCAATTCATATATGGGATCTGTCAGGACGGTTTACATTCTACAAGGTAAGATCAGTAATCGAACACAGAGACGATTATACCATCGACATACCCTGTCTTTTGGAACTGGTCATTCCCTTCGATCTCTTTTCCCCAGGTCCTATATCCTGGAAGTATCGCCTGAGCTGCAGTGTCTCGGGACGACACATGCTTTCCATGCCATAACCATATCATCCAGACCAACGCGATAAGTGCATCTCTCTTAGGACTAATGACCGAACCACAGCACTTTCTTCTCTTTGACAACTAGTTGGAACGAAGAATGATGCTGTTGAGAGGCATAGATAGACTCTGTAGGTTATAGGCACCGTTATGCCGGTACAGAATGAGACCTCCGCAGCTCTCCCCAAACATGACTAGTCCCCGTGAGTCAGCTACGTCAACATGCCAAAATCTTTTTCTGAAAGCTTGATGGGAATTTGAAATCCAATCGATAGTGCTCTCCCCGTCAAAGAGGACGAACGGGCGACAATGCCGGAGGACGACAGGAGTATATTAGATGAAAAAAGATGGTTCTTTATTGTAGGTGAAAGGACAGGAGTATGAAAGGTTGTGGCTGTTTGGGAACGTTCCTATCGTCTGGTGTAAATTATGAGCAGGAGTAAGATGATATAGCAGTTTACACACCGTCGCACGTTGTGGCACACAATATATTCCCGCATTGAACGACTCGATTCTTCGTAGAAGTGAGCCCCTCGCAAGATCTCAGAGCGAATACCCAGAAAATTCAAGTATCATCAGATATCGTTTTCAGCGAATGATCGACTCTTCGTCATCAGTTCTGACTGATACGGAGAGATCATCGTAAAGTATTGAAAGGACGACATGGACATGCCAGGGCTGCCTTTTAGCACCGCTTATTGAACAAAGAATTACATTATTCCACACAGGCATCGAGGCATGAATTCACCCACCGTTATCTAGGATGGACGCTGCTGATGTCAATATTAACGAGTTGAGGGATGGATCGATAGGAGAAGAATTATGGGAATGGGTGGAATTTGGCGAAGAGCACGAATATGTGACTGACCTGAAACTGAGATACGATAGCCCAAAGAAGTGCGGCAAACGCTCTCGCCATTGGAGAGTTTTCGGAAGGGAAAAATGAGGTTCATGTAATGAATTGAGACTGATATGAATAACCTGATGTATGATTCTCGGTGAATGCAGAAGTCGGCTCGGGCAGGTTCTATATGGGGGACGTTGACTGGAGAACAACACCCTCTAGTACGACATTTTCCACTGAGCAGGAGATGCTATCGGGATAGCTCATGAGCATTGTTGTAAAATTATGGATCGCTACTCGTAATGGTAGTGAAGGAATACAAGGTCGTTCAAGAGCCCATTTGCAATGGACGGGGCATCTCTGTGGGAGACATCCCAAAGGCTAGCCTAAAGACTTGTCATAAAACCAGATGCGCACCTTGTACAAGTACAATCTTACTCATAATCAAGGCAGAAGATGAAGGCGTCAGTTGGAGTGAATTCCTGCAATGTAATGGCATGAGGTTGGAGTCCGTCAACGACAATTTTGCGAGTGGACGCGGCCTCGTGTCGTTGTAAGGAATTCTGTCACATAAAATTATCACCTGAGCCGGATAATAGAACGAGTATGGGAGCAGTATGAGACTATGGGCATCGTGCGACTAAGACGCGACAATGAAGAGATGGACTAAGAAAAGCGATACATCAAACCAACGTAAGTCCGGCCTTCCGGTCCGGAATACTGTTCGGTTATTGCCATGTCAAGCAGCTGCATTCTCCTTTTTCACCCATCATCTCATATACGCTCGTAATCCTTCGCACAGGCTAGCGGGCTTGCTGCACTTATAGGCAGGACAACGTCTTATTTTCTCTGTGATTGACCTGCTCGTACTTCTGATAAGCCTATACCTTCATTGGACGAGCGGACCATAATGTACGGCGATGTTCGCAGACGATTCTCGTTAGCTACTTGAAAGGAATTTGCGTGGGGTGGAAGATCGAGCTATTTTGCTACATGGTCTCTCCTTGTCCTCTATGGCGCGGAACCTTGATTCAACTCGTATAGCATAACAAAATCGTATGGGGCTACTTGAAGGGAATTCGCGTGGGGTGAAAGATCGAGCTATTTCATCAAGGTACGTCGTGTCTGTTTCTTTTCTTATTCACCTAACGTCCTTTCCTGGCTTTTCAGACATACAAGGATCTTGCAGAGGTAGACGAAGGATTACAAAATTGTAGGAACTTTAGCCAGAAAAACTTCCAAGAACGTGTGTACCCTTTCTGTTCGCCTCTATCCTGAACTCATGTTCTGCTCGCAGTTCTATGCCAAACGTCCAAATACCATTCAATACTTTTATTCTCTGTACAAAAAAATCGATCACACTTTCGTCGTAATACAATTAAGCTCGACTTTTCTTACCCCATGATCTGTCCGTCGTCAATATCCTGCTCACAAACAGCTTCCGTGACCTTCTGAAACTTGGTGCCTCGAATCCTGTTACGCACCATTCATCTAGCGAGTGTCCAGAAACATGGGACTGCGTCAAGTTATCCTAATGGAATGGCCAGGCGGACGTCGATTTTTGGCGTCAAAGGAAAGCCTCTTTTAACCTAGATGGAGTCCTTTACTGTCCTTCGTGCGTGGGAATTTGTGGTTCAATAGAGATCAACATTTCGTTCTGAGTGCCGTATGTGTCTCGCCGTTCTATGTATCTTCCAGGAACTCTGACATGGCCTTAAGGAGGTGCGAACTCTGAGAAGAGTCTTGTACATATCTCATCGGTAAAGAGTGATGCGTGATTGCTAATAATAGAAAGGTTTGGAACTGTTCTCCGACTGCAAACGCAAAATGGTGGAAGTATGCAGCTCCCGTCTCTCTTCGCAGAAAAATTTCGGCATATAATAAACGGACGAGTTTCATTACTTATGTTTCAGTATGGTGCACATTCGGTGGTTGAATGTTTCCGGGAAGTGGAGTTGTTTCATGTTCAAGAGATTTTGAAGACATGGTGATTGTATACGACCACCCACTCGATGAAGGCATCTATTTGTGAGATGGTATATGTCGTCATGCTTAGACATATATTCGATGAAGACGTATAAGGTATGTCGTCACATCTCATGTTATTTTCATTGTCTAAACAGGCCATCTATAAAAATATTTCGAAGTCCCTTGGTTCCGCATGACATAATTGATGTTCGCACAAAACAGCTCTGGAGTGAGCGGACTCCACACATCAGCACCACAGCATTCTTCCTGGGGCGGACCTGACTTTGTTACTGTACCGCAATACCATGGAGCTAGGTGTGTCTTGCTGTCTGCTGTTGTCATATTTATGTATTTATGCGCTTATTATCCTAGGACGGGTGAAAGCATTTGTCAAGTCTTGGGCACAGCGGGACAGACAGAGGACAACTGACCAGTGTCCATCGCGGATACGAACTGGCCGGGAACGGTTGAAGCTTCTACGACCACGTCGTGATCAAGGTGATTCTGTGATCCTTGGGCAGCTTGAAGGATCACAGGGGAGGGACAGGACAACTGGGGAATGGACATCGTTGTCTCCGACCGCACGAGATTGTTTTGAGGGCGCAGGGGTGTCTGACGATGAAGGTGATTTTTGTTTCTCGTGATGCACCAATGCTCAATGAAATAGGAACATGTAGTCCCAAAATTAAGATTTGATTTCCAAAGTTCACACTGTCAGCGTTTACCGAGACTGGCGGAGCTGAATCAATGGTTCCAGTGTTGAAGCAGAGGTCCTACACGGGGAAAAGGTCATACCATCAGCTCTGGCAGACACGCTCTGTGCAGATCCCGGTATCGACGGAATGTTGGGGAAGCTAAACATCCTGCTCGGCACATCGTACACTTCGGACTCCCTACCCCCGATTCTCAGTCCTTATATCGTAAGGAATGCCGACTTTGGAACCGCATATGCCTGTTTGCATGCATATTGGAGTGACAATATCCGAACTGTTGAAGAAACGTTATGCGCCCTGGAAGAAAAAGACACGAATATGCGACGGGAGGTGCTCAATGGTAGCTACATCACAACGCGGCATGTGCCCCCTAGGCACTTGTGGGATTTGCGCGCTAACCAGGTGGTGCCGTTCCATGTTACGCGCGGTTTCCAAGGATCGATTCCAAGTATATGCGCAATATCACATGCGTGGGTACACTAGAAGGAGCGTGTTAATGTGATGACGCCTATTAATGGTCACGACTGGCCCGTGCCCATACCTGAAGATGTCAATCTCGATCTCATCCGAATTGAAGCCCTCAACGCGCTCTATCCATGGTACGACTATGCATGGCTGGATGTTTTGTGCCTGCGGCAGGAAGGTGGTAAGAACGAGAGTCTGCGCTTGGAGGAGTGGATGTTGGACGTGCCTACAATTGGGTGGGTGTATGCGCATGCACGTGTGCCGTGCTACTTCTGCGGTCTGGGTCGCCCCTGCACTTGACCCCCGGATACTTTGAAAGTGACCGCTGTTGGTTCCGACGTGCGTAGACACTGTAGGAGATCAGCCATGATATCACCGTTGGGGGGGAGACCGGGGATGATATCGTAGACCAGCGAGTTCGAGAGAAGTTTGATAGACAACTGGAACCACTGAAGACGATGCGTCTATCCATTTTTGATCTTGTGTCTGAATTGAAGCAGTGGGAGTCTACCAAGGCTTTGAATAAGGTTGCGGGGTTGACGTACCTTCTAGAGACAGAACCCGTCCCAATATACGATACCAGGCAGTCGGAAACCCATGCATGGGAAGCCCTTATGGACGTCATGCATTATACCTGTCATGCACAGCTGCTCTTTCTCTACCCGGAGCCCGGGACTGGGAGCAAATATTGGCGGCCATCATGGGAGCAATTCACAACCGAAAAGGCCATGGTGTCTCAATTCTTTAACGACACGTTCGGTTCACTTCGGACGAATGCACTGGAGAACAGTGTTTCTTGTTGGGCTTTTATTGGGCAGGGCTATGTGTCGGGTTTGAGTCAGGTAACAAAGGAACGGCCACCTCGATGTGGTGAGTTTGTCTTCACAGACGATATAAGTGAATCATACACATCACAAATTGTTGCTGACCACATGTATCCAATACCTAACGGCTTCTGTACTGGATTAGGCTGGACGAGTTGCTTCTCAGTATCAGATTTTTTGGGCAGTTGGGACACTAACAGAGGCTGGGATGTTCAAAAAGTTCTCCGTGTTCCGTATGATGGATAGTTCCAAGAGCGAGTTGGAGAGACACGCATGTATACGTCATATTCCTCTTTGTTGAGTGTGTAGTATACTATGTGTTAGCAGCAATAATTGGTAGATAGAAAGCTTGTATATTATGTAGTACGAATACAATGTTTTTATACTCTTCGTAAATGTTCTGGTTCGTTCTTCGAGTGTCCTAGACTAACTACAGACTATGCTAGATGTTGTTCGAGCTGCGACGCGACTACAAAATGTTCATACTATGGATATGATCCGTACTTGAGTTCCGTCCTAAGTCGGCTTGCTCCGCCGACACGTTCCTCATTCCCTACAAAAAACGTCATGTTTGGTATGCCCGATTACTGAAAGCTTCCGGCATCAAGTTTGGCGTCTTTTGCAATGACTCGCAATACTTGACCCGGAACCTACGTGAGGATTGTGAACCCAGGATCATGGTTCCTGCTGTTTCCGTCACTAGCCCAGACGAGGCAGAACTTTATTTGACGGTGAAAGACCAAATGGTCTATCTTGATCGAGGGAACAAAATTGGCCTCTTCAGTCCAAAAATTGGTTTTGCCTCACGGTTGCCTCGTTTCTGTCAAGTGAGCGACATTGCGCATGTCCGAAGGATCGTTAACCACTTTGCTCGCTTCACTACTCACCTAACGGTTCAAAGTCCATTACTTGTTGCTCAGTTCATTTCAGTTGAAATGAATAGAGTCGATGGACGTAGTCTGACACCAGTCCGTGACAATTTGCTGACCGCTATTGATGACGAAAAACCCATTGAGTTCGTCGTAGACACATCTCTTCCTCGGGTTCAATATCCCCGTTATGGACTCACAATCCGTAATGCATTTTTTTCTTACCTTGATCTTCGTGACAAAGACTTCTTTACCATGTATGAAGACCATTCTGTCTGGTATGCGCGTTTGGACAAGGCCTCTGTGTTGTAAATAGTGCTTGTAAGACCTATAGTCTTTGGGTTAGAAACTCGTGAGGAGTTGCCCGTTTACTTCGCATATTTATACTAATTCTACTTATTCTAGTAATTTCTACCAAATCATTTTGTTTACTCAGCATGCCGGAATGCCGGAATGCTCGAATTCTCTCGCATTTTCCAACACTCTGGATCCAATCTCTCCATCTACTGCAACAGCTCAGAATTCTTCCATAACGTTCTCACGGAGAATTGCGAACCCAGGCTCACGGCTGTCACCTATCAGGCGGTGGAAGATCTAGGACTCGCACTGCAGCATGAGCGACTCTACATTTTCTGTCTCTTGAAGTTTGCATAGAAAGCACGAGAATGATGGTGATTTCAATGTGCATCTTCTCTTTCACCGTGGCAAAATGCAGAAGTGATGAAAAATCTTCCCTGACCCAGTTCCATGCATCAAATGTTTCAATTCACCTCCCATTTATTTTTCCTTCTCATCAGGGATGGATGCCATGATATCTCGTGCCATTGTGCAATGAATTATCTTCACTCCCATGTGCTTCCCAAGCAGTCAAACTTAAGCCTGCAGTTTTATTCTCACCCAGCAAGTCTCCTGCCTATGTTTCATTTCCTGATCAGATTTGGATTGGATTTGATGGCAAAAGTTCAGGGTTTATGTGGAGGCACTAGATATTCAGGCCAAGGTAAAGCCAGAGTGACGCTCAGTCTGTTGCTGTATTTTGTACGTGCTTCTGTCAATCAGTTTGAGCTGGCATTAACAGGTGTTTGTGAAACACCGAGCGCTGGTCCTCTGGAACACTCAGCCTAGGAATATAATACGGAGTGCCCCTGAGGTTTTCTTTGATAACTAATTATTTATGTCACATTTCCCTGTTTCTCTGTTCTCTTGCACTCAAGGCGCATTGACTCACGATGAGCATTGGACCAGGGATGTAAGTCGACTGCTTTAAAGTTTCAAAAGGATACCTTTGACTAATGCAGCACACATCCAGAACTCTTTTGACACCTGCCCTCCAAATGCTACTGAATTTGAGATAGGAAATACTTCCTTCTCCCATTCGAAGTCGGACAATGGTTCCAATCTCCTTCTCGCTACCCCACTAGCCGTGACCTTCGACACGACAAGTGTTCCTGGCAAAATTGAAGAACCTTGTACACCTCCACTGTAAGAATTCTAATATTTCTAAACCTGACCTCAACTGACCATTTTGAATATGCAGAGCTGTCAAGCTTACATTGTGAGCCTCTCACTCTCAGAACTTCATGCAGATTTCTCATCAAGATGTAGGCAAGGTCACCAAATATATGCCCTAACTATCAGTATCAACACATATAAAGCAGAGACCTTTCAATTGGAGGACCTACGAGGCACCATCAAGGATGCTGACAAGTTCGATAAATTTCTTTGCGAAGACCTCAGAACACCCAAGGAGAACATAATCAGCCTTTGTAATGAAGAAGTGACGAGGTCGGCCATCATAAATGGATTCAGGAGCCTCGAATGCAATCCTGATATTGTCAAGGACATGGCCACCCTCATAATATACTATGCAGGGCACAGGGCTGTGGCTCACAAGCCAGCAGAATGGATGGATTGGGAAACACCTGACAATAAGATTGAGGTGTTGTGCTCCTATGACATTGGATCATGAGACGACAATGACGAGATCATAGATGGGATTCCAGATCAAACAATTAGCCAACTTCTCCTAGATTTATCAGTGGAGAAGGGAAACAATGTCATATGTTGTCCAACTGTAAGCTTTGTACAGCGCTGACTTCCTTTCATTAGACCATGATTCTTGATTGCTGTCATGCTGCCAGAATCAATCGGGGGGGAGGTGTAGGGGGCTCTATCGATCTCAAAGAAGGTGGAATGGTGCAAGTACAAGCGTGGAGCTTCTGAGACATCCAAACTCTTTCTCCTGCTTGCGACAAAGACATCCATTCCAAGCAATTGAGACTTACAGGTTCACTTTGGGACTCTCATGTGCTTTTAGCAGCGTGCAGTGGTAGCCAAACTGCTATAGAGATAAATGGAAATGGCATGTTTATGAATGCCCTACTCAGCTGCATGAGAGAAAAGCCTTTAGTAGGCATTCTCACATACGCCTCATTGTTGCACCGTCTTGATATGCTAGACATGTAAGTGCCTCAGATATAGCAGCACCATTTGAAGCTGAATAATTTTTACGATAGCCAGACACCACATTTCAATGGGAAACATATCCGTCAACATCTGTTTGATTCATGGGAGAGTCCTGCAGATAGTTCAATGATTCTTTGCCATCATGAAGAAGACCATCTTGTTCTATCTGCAGGATCCCTTCAGGGCATTACTGCCAGTTCTACATTTGCAATCTATGGAACAGATCTATCTGATCCGCATTCTTCACTCGCAACTGCTGTTGTGAACAAGGTGGACCCATTTTTTTCTTACCTTGATCTTTGTGACAAGGACTTCTTTACCACGTATAAAGACCGTTCTGTCTGGTATGCGCATTTGGACAAGGCCTCTGGATCCAATCTCTCCATCTACTGCAACAGCTCAGAATTCCTCCATAACGTTCTCATGGAGGACTGCAAATCCAGACTCACAGTTCCAGCTGTTGTGACCGAAACCAAGGTTGAGGCAGATCTCTGCTTGGCGGTTCAAGATGGCATTGTCAACTTCAATTGAGGGAATAAAAATAGCACTATCAGTCCAAGCATGGGCTATCCCTCATGGTTCGCATCTAGCGTCGATGTAAAGGACATCGCCAGAATCTGCAAGGTCATTGATTGCTACTACAAGTTCAACTCTCATCTTACTAGGTCAGGCTCGCTTCCCATTTCCAATGACATCTCTATCAAAATGCACAAATTGAAGAACAATAGAGGTGGTTTACCACCTACTGGCAACAACATTCTACCTGATGGCATAGGGGATCCTGTCAAATTTACCATTGATGCTTTGTCTCAACAGAAACATTATGGGTTCACAATCCAAAATACGTCTCAATTCACTCTATATGTGTATGTTTTTCTATTTGATGCTTCTACTCTGAAGATAGGTATGTTTTGCATGTGCTCTCGCTGAATCATTAACATTGTTGGCATCTAGATGAGTGGTATTCTCCAAAGCTGCGCAATGGTAAAGAGGACCACATCTGTGATACCTGCCTTCCAAAGGATTCGACAGTCACATTTGGTTCTGAAAGTAGCAGTATGCCATCAATCACTTTTTTCATTCAAGATGGCCAAGAAGTAGACGTCCACTTCTTCAAGATCTTCATGACAACAAATGCAGTAGATCTTGGTAGCATCTCACAGTCATCTCCATTTACCAAGGCAATTGGTCAGGGTGTTTGACATGGTGGATCAGAAATCACAGATAAATGGGGGTCAAGAATAATTCCTATCGTATTACAACACGCTCAAACTTCTCAAACCACTTCCATTCCATCTAGTGCTTCATGTAGTGAGAGGCAGGTTGGAAAGCTAGTAGAAGATTGCATGCATGGGGTGAGTGGTGTTTCATTAGTCTAAGGACGCTCTTGTCTTATTTCTACTTAGCTGGAAGAGTGGCTTATGGCCTCTTTGCTACGATGAGAAAGATTCCTTCCCCTCATCTACGAGTCTTACAATGATCCTAATAAAGTTCTAACTTCAGGTAGTTTTGACTAGGAGAAAATTTCACTCAAATTTGGCTGTCACTCAGCAGCTTGAATATTTTCTGTAAGGATTAGAATATTTCTTTCTTTTTTTGTTTTAGTAGAGTGTGTACATAGTACTAGTGGGGTGCAATTAGCAAGTAAATTGTCAACTGGTGAGAGCAACGAACTGCACACAGATGTATTACGGATTGTGAATCCATAATGTTTCTGTTGGAGGGTGGGTGTCAAAAGAGTTCTGGATGTGTGCTGCATTAGTCAAAGGTATCCTTTTGAAACTTTAAAGCAGTCGACTTACATCCCTGGTCCAATGCTCATCGTGAGTCAATGCGCCTTGAGTGCAAGAGAACAGAGAAACAGGGAAATGTGACATAAATAATTAGTTATCAAAGAAAACCTCAGGGGCACTCCGTATTATATTCCTAGGCTGAGTGTTCCAGAGGACCAGTGCTCGGCGTTTCACAAACACCCGTTAATGCCAGCTCAAACTGATTGACAGAAGCATGTACAAAATACAGCAACAGACTGAGCGTCACTCTGGCTTTACCTTGGCCTGAATATCTAGTGCCTCCACATAAACCCTGAACTTTTGCCATCAAATCCAATCCAAATCTGATCAGGAAATGAAACATAGGCAGGAGACTTGCTGGGTGAGAATAAAACTGCAGGCTTAAGTTTGACTGCTTGGGAAGCACATGGGAGTGAAGATAATTCATTGCACAATGGCATGAGATATCATGGCATCCATCCCTGATGAGAAGGAAAAATAAATGGGAGGTGAATTGAAACATTTGATGCATGGAACTGGGTCAGGGAAGATTTTTCATCACTTCTGCATTTTGCCACGGTGAAAGAGAAGATGCACATTGAAATCACCGTCGTTCTCATGCTTTCTATGCAAACTTCAAGAGACAGAAAATGTAGAGTCACTCATGCTGCAGTGCGAGTCCTAGATCTTCCACCGCCTGATAGGTGACAGGTTGGACTGGATCATACAGTCATCTTTGCGTGGCTTGAGGTTGAAAAATTTCTGAATAATGTTGCTATAAGTAAAAATGTACGATTGAGTAAAGACCAATGTCAAAACAGTGGAAAACTGAATTGATTGGACATCTCCACAGGTGAGATATCCCATCCAGATAGAAGTAAACTATTCTTGGAACTTTGGCCACTTCTGCTGATATAGCCCAGGTCAATAGGTGCAAACTAGTCAGTTTGTGACATGGAGGGATCAATGGATTAGTGACATGTGGCAAACTAGCACTGCCAACGAGCTCGATTGATCGTACATTTCCATTAGAATTACATATGCTTGCTGGCCCATTTGGCATAGTGAACTATGATTTCCTACCACACATAACCTACATAAAGTACCCCTGCATTTTTCTCTGAGGTGCCAATTCCCACCAAATTCTGAGTCCTTGTGACTCGGTCTTAGTAGTGCAAACCCCCCATGGGAATTTCCTAAAGTGAAAGATATTTTACAGATAAGATAAGATATAAGATAAGATAATATTAATTTCTATATATGTATCTAATTTTCAAATATCTTTCTATATCTGGTATATCTAATGACACATTGACTGATTGCTGATGTGCCGAGGTTATTGTATAAGGGTGAATTTCAAAAATATTTCCTTTTCTTGGTCTAAACTTGTGGCAATTGCCAGTATAATTTGAATTAATATCTGCTGAATTGCTGAGGTCACTGTATGAGGGTGAATTTCAAAAATATTTCCTTTTCTTGGTCTAAACTTGCAGCACTTGCTGCTATAATTTGAATTGTCAAGCCTTCATCAAGTTCAATGGAGGTGCTGACAAAGCATTTCATTGAGTCTAAACTTGCAGCAATGCTGCTATAATTTGAATTGTCAAGCCTTCATCGAGTTCGATGGAGGTGCTGACAAAGCATTCATTGAGTTCCATAAAGCTGTCAACATAACCCCCCATTCTAGTTAGATGTTGCTAATTCCAAGTCCTTGACTCGGTCTTAGTAGTGCAAACCCCCCTGTGGGAACTTCCTAAAGTGAAAGATATTTTACAGATAAGATAAGATAATATTAATTTCTATATATGTATATAATTTTCAAATATCTTTCTATATCTGGTATATCTAATGACAAATTGACTGATTGCCAAATTGCCAAGGTCACTGTATGAGAGTGAATTTCAAAAATATTTCCTTTTCTTGGTCTAAACTTGTGGCAATTGCCATTATAATTTGAATTAATATCTGCTGAATTGCCAAGATCACTGTATGAGAGTGAATTTCAAAAATATTTCCTTTTCTTGGTCTAAACTTGCAGCACATGCTGCTGTAATTTGAATTGTCAAGCCTTTATCGAGTTCGATGGAGGTACTGACAAAGCATTCATTGAGTTCCATAAAGCTGTTGACATAACCCCCCATTCTAGTTAGATGTTGCTAATTGTAGAGGATTAAAATGGCATATGCCTGGTATTATTTTAACTTATCGAAGCTGGTTGTCCCATGCCTTCGTCATGATTGTGAAAGCCATGCATGCTCGTGCCTTTCACAATCTTGACTGCAGCATGGAACTTCAGCTTGTTGGGAGAAGCCCCAAACCCGGCTCATTACTCCACTGGGTATGCAATTCTATCTAAGTACATTTACCAAATTGATAGTAATCTACCTTTTATTCATCAGTTAAGTACAAATCAATCCATATTATTAATATATCTGCCTGTTCTTAGTGGACATGATTAACATCAGTATCTCAAACCATAGATAGCTCAACTCTGTACCTATACATATCTATCTGCTTAACCTATCAATGACATGTTTCAATTATCTATAAATCAAGTTCCATAGTGAAGGAACAGTGTAACAGTCTATATCCATGGGTTTACACAATATTTTTAGGTTCAATCTAATGAATCTGGCCCCTTTGACATATTCAATAATACAAAGGCATTTCATTGCTGCCTTGATATATATATAGGGAATAGCATGGGTAACCTATAGGTATCCTAAGCCATACCCATACTCATACCTGCCAACCTGTGGATCATAATAGAAAAGCTTAGATGGTATGTCCATTGCTATGATATCATGTCTTACTATTTCATTGCCAATATGGACAATTGTATATAGTCTCCCTCCTCAGCTGTTTCATCTCCTTGAACATCTAAGAGTGAGTTTATTTCATGTTCGTATGAATATTAGTACTTAACATATCTGTAAAATTACAGTCTTATGTATCTACAGGTCAGTTAGATAGGTATACAGCTTACAACAGGTATCTCTCAGGTCATAGATACCCAATGCCTGTACCCATATATACCCACCCATCTGATACCAGGTTTTGCAAAGCCATGCTGTTTCCTATGTACATGCTATTTACTTCACCAAAAATCAAACATTTAAAAATGACACAGATTAGCATGTATTCTCTTAAAAACATTGCAGCACAACTTCTTTCTGACATTCCAGATGCACAAAAAATGAAAATGGCATACACAGATATTCCAAAATACCAGAAGGAAAGCCCTACTATCTAATGTCTTTTAGTGATACACTATTTATAAATGCACAGTATATATCCCTTCTTTTAAGATTACTGATTTTGACTCAATTCTGGTTAATCAAGAATGCAAAAGTATCTATGCAATCTCTAAAAGCCTTAATATTTTGGAGAATTATCTAATAAATGAAAATGAAAAACAGGTTACTTTTACAAACCTATTAGCTCCAACACCTTGGCTGTCAGATGAACAAAGTATTAAATATTGGAGGTTATCCATATGTTATATGATATTGCATCTGAATTTACTCTCTTATTATTTCATATACCATCACTATCTATTTTCTCTGTCTTTCTCCTACCTCATAGATCCCTTATAAGTAGAAACTATAGACACTTGCATATCTCAGTCATTACACATACACTGTGCCTGACTGAGATACATATTGGAGAATATCCATTTGATATCCATATGTCTTAGTATTTTACCCACTGTTTAATTAGTATCTACTTTTACTTTTCTTTATATGCATGCCCCTTATATTCTCAATCAGATCCCTATAACTATTGAATGCATTAAAGGTAGCACATATTTTTTATTTGGAGCAAATACATTAATCATTTTGTCTACATTGCACCAACTGAGTTATATATCTTACTATTCAATTTACTGTCCCATCACTTACAATTACTCTTAGTTCTTACCATTTATTCTTTGTCAATAGGTACAGTAGTACTGTCAATCTACAGTCATTTTGTCTATATTGCACTGACTCAGTTATTACCATTTATTCTACATCAATAGTATGTCATCTCTCATTACTACTTTATTCATATTACTTGCATTGCTTGTAGATACTTATATATATTCTTTGTTCATTATTAAAATAGCAATACTCCTTCAAGGTTAGATTATCAAATTAAACAATGAATTATTCTCTATTTCCTTAATCTATTGCATAAAGAATCTTCTATAAGAGTGTCAAAAACAGCAGTGAAATATCACAATAGATATTGTTGATTCAAATAATTAGTTAACTCTGCATGAATTTTAGTTTATTATCTGCATAGTTAAGAGATTTTGATCTGTAATCATGTAATAAATATCAAATATAGTCTTATTGTATATGGCAAAAAATAAAAGAAGCAGTAGAAATGGTTCAGTGGCTGTTGAGCAATAAAAAATGGTTGAAAAGCGAACTGTGGGAACTACCTTCCTAAGTTGTGAGGCATCCCAAATGAGTCACCATCAGCTTATATAAGTATTGAGGCACCCAATGAAAATGTGGGAATTAAGTGCCTAAAAGAGCGGTGCAGCTGCTTAGTCATGCTTAAGTAAATATCTTTGTAATGCTTAGTAACATTCCCCCTAAAACTAACAACACCAAACACTGAGCTTCCATTATATATAGACAAGCTTCTGTCCCATGCCTTCGTCATGATTGTGAAAGCCCCTCGCATGCTCGGGCCTTTCACAATCTTGACTGCAGCATGGAACTTCAGCTTGTTGGGGCCCGCCCCAAACCCGGCTCATTACTCCATTGTGTAGACAATTCTATCTAAGTACATTTACCAAATTCCACTGGTAATCTACCTTTTATTCATCAGTTAAGTAAAAATCAATCCATATTAATATATCTGCTTGTTCTAAGTAGACATGATTAACATCAGTATCTCAAACCATGGGTACCTCAACTCTATACCTATATATATCTATCTGCCTAACCTGTCAATGACATGTTCCAATTATATATAAATCAAGTTCCATAGTGAAGGAACAGTGTAACAGTCTATATCTATGGGTTTACACAATATTTTTATGCTCAATCTAATGAATCTGGCCCCTTTGACATATTCAATAATACAAAGGCATTTCATATCTTCCTTGATATATATATAGGGAATAGCATAGGTAACCTATCGGTATCCTAAGCCATACCCATACTCATACCTGCCAACCTGTGGATCATAATAGAAAAGCTTAGATAGTATGTCCATTGCTATGATATCATGTCTTACTATTTCATTGCCATTATGGACAATTGTATATAGTCTCCCTCCTCAGCTGTTTCATCTCCTTGAACATCTAAGAGTGAGTTTATTTCATGTTTATATTATATTAGTACTTAACATATCTGTAAAATTACAGTCTTATGTATCTACAGGTCAGTTAGATAGATATACAGCTTACAACAGGTATCTCTCAGGTCATAGATACCTAATGCCTGTACCCATATATACCCACCCATCTGACCCACCAGGTTTTGCAAAGCCATGCTGTTTCCTATATACATGCTATTTACTTACCAAAAATCCAACATTTAAAAATTACACAGATTAACATGTATTCTCTTAAAAACATTGCAGCACAACTTCTTTCTGACATTCCAGATGCACCAAAAATGAAAATGGCATACACAGATATTCCAAAATACCAGAATGAAAGCCCTACTATCTAATGTCTTTTAGTGATACACTATTTATAAATGCACAGTATATATCCCTTCTTTTAAGATTACTGATTTTGACTCAATTCTGGTTAATCAAGAATGCAAAAGTATCTATGCAATCTCTAAAAGCCTTAATATTTTTGAGAATTATCTAATAAAAGAAATGAAAAACAGGTTACTTTTGCAAACCTATTAGATCCAACACCTTGGCTGTCAGATGAACAAAGTATTAAATATTGGAGGTTATCCATATGTTATATGATATTGCATCTGAATTTACTCTCTTATTATTTCATATACCATCACTATCTATTTTCTCTGTCTTTCTCCTACCTCATAGATCCCTTATAAGTAGAAACTATAGACACTTGCATATCTCAGTCATTACACATACACTGTGCCTGACTGAGATACATATTGGAGAATATCCATTTGATATCCATATGTCTTAGTATTTTACCAACTGTTTAATTAGTATCTACTTTTCCTTTTCTTTATATACATACCTTTATATTCTCAATCATATCCCCATAACTATTCAATGCATTAAAGGTAGTACATATTTTTTATTTGGAGCAAATACATTAATCATTTTGTCTACATTGCATCAACTGAGATATGTATCTTACTATTCAATTTACTGTCCCATCACTTACAATTACTCTTAGTTCTTACCATTTATTCTTTGTCAATAGGTACAGTAGTACTGTCAATCTACAGTCATTTTGTCTATATTGCACTGACTCAGTTGTTACCATTTATTCTACATCAATAGTATGTTGTCTCTCATTACTACTTTATTCATATTACTTGCACTGCTTGTAGATACTTATATATATTCTTTGTTCATTATTAAAATAGCAATACTCCTTCAAGATTAGATTTATCAAATTAAGCAATGAGTTGTTCTCTGTTGCCTTAACCTATTACATAAATAGTGTACTAAAAGAGTGCTAAAGACAGCAGCAAAATATCTCTTAATGTCAAATCCTTAATTCTGCATGAATTTCAATTTATTATCTGCATAGTTCAGAGATTTTGATCTGTAATCATGTAAAAAATATCAAATATAGTCTTATTGTATATAGCAAAAAATAAAAGAAGCAGTAAAAATGGTTCAATGGCTGTTGAGCAATAAAAAGTGGTTGAAAAGCGAACTGTGGGAACTACCTTCCTAAGTGGTGAGGCTTCCCAAATAAGCCACCATCAGCTTATATAAGTATTGAGGCACCCAATGAAAATGCGGGAATGAAATGCCTAAAGGAGCGCTCCAGCTGCTTAGTCATGCTTAAGTAAATATCTTTGTAATGCTTAGTAACATTCCCCCTAAAACTAACAACAGCAAACACTGAGCTTCCATTATATATAGATATTTTCAATTTTCTGAGACAAATATATATACACCAAACATATGTAGTCTTACCCTCAGCCATTTCTATTATCACATCTGAAGGTTAGTATCTTCTTATCATTTTGCATTAGTTCTTACTCATTATCTTACTGTAGTTATACTTATGATGTATCTACAGGTAACAGAGCCATTTCTATTATCATGTCTGAGGTTATATTTACAATGTATCTACACTAATGACATGTCATAAAATTGAGCCACTTGGGAAAGTATCAACTACACAGCCATTGACATGAGTTTTTATGCATGCCTGTATGGTTTAGCAACAGTTACACTGTGTCTGATAACAGGTTGTTTACCATCTATGAAGGTGGCTTTGATGAAATTAATTGGAGTTGTGAATCAGATGACAGGACCCCTCACATATATGTATATGTATGCATCTTGCCCTGAATAGTGAATAGCATGGGCCTCCTATGGGTATGAACTCTTGTACTGGTACCCATACCAGCCACCCTTGACAGGTGTGGATTTTGCATATTAGCAATGTCATCATTTATAATTACATGAGGAACAAAGAATGACTATAAAAACATATTGTGTTCTCTACTTCCATCTAATTCAACTTGCTTCCCATTGAGTCCTGAGCCTGTATCTGTAAAATGTGGCTATGCAATCAAATTCGATGGGATGCTCATCCAGTGTGATGTGGCTGTGTTGAGGGAGCCTGAATGAGATACTGAGTCAACCACATATTTATTGAGCTAAATAGAGAAAAAATTGATTAAGATCATCTCACAGTGCTCGTAGGTTTTTTTAAAAAATGATCCCAGCAATAGGAGTACATTATTATGATGGATAATATATAATTATTTATTTCATTGGACTAGATTAAGGACTCGGAATATGCCACGGTCCAGCGGCCCACTTCTACTAGTAACTTAGCTCGAAGCTGGTTTGTACCAGTGCGAGCATCCTACTTAAATACATAGTTCATATGTTACTGTTGTACATTATGTGGTACCGGTGTTTGTCCAATGAGAAGCAGCCGGTGTGAATGGGTGGATGATAGTGAATGGTAAGTACAAGCGAGAAGCCTAGATAGGGTGGGTGATGAGCGAGAAGAGAGGTCAGGCAAGGCGAACAAGTGGAGTTAAGCACCGATTCGTGGATAGCGCAAGGCGAAGGGTTGGATTAGGGGTAGTAATGTGATGATGTCTGGGGTTAGGGTCGAAATAGGGGTAAAAATCATAACATTACCCCCTCGTTAAGGCAGTTGTCCTGACTGCCACAACCCTTACCTCCTGGTTACGATTTAGGAAGTCCTTGATTGTGTCTTGTGCATTGGTTAATAGGTCTTCCCATACCCATTGATTTTCTTTGTCTCCATATCCCTTCCATTTGACGAGGTAGTCAGTTACGGTTCATGACGGTTGGTTTTTCTTTCCTCTAACTCATCAGGTGCGGGTGTTGACGATGTTCTCTACTTCATACTCTTCCTCATCATTAATAATCTCTGGTGGTGGTGGCAGTTGTTGAATTTGGGATGGGAATGATGGTGGGACGTATGGTGTTAGTAGCGCCTCGTTGAAGACTGGGTGGATTTGCCAGGTCGTGGGCAGTCTTAACTTGTATGCTGATGCCCCGATCTTGGCAAGGATTGGGAATGGTCCAACATGTTTGTCATCCAGCTTCTTCTTGGGTCGCGGTAGGTGGAGGTTCGTGGCGTCCAACCATACTCTATCTCCTTCGTTGTAGGCTACTGCTTCTTGCTTTTGGGCATCGTACTGTGTCTTCATCTTTTCTGCTGCCTTCTCCAGTGTGGCCTTTGTCTTGGCGTGTATCTTTGTCATCGTGGATACAAAATTGTTAGCGGCGGGGGTTTTTTGTGGTTGGTGGATGTTGGTGATGGTTGTTAGACCCAAACTTCACGTGACTCTAACAACAACAAACAACCGGTTACTTTGCGTTCGAGTAATCCCAGTGAAGTCGCTTGTTAGCGTGAGCTGAGGCTAAGTCCTTAGTGCTTAGCTTGGAGGGAATTGAGTATCAAGCGTAAGTTGGTATTTTATAACTTAGCTCGAAGCTGGTTTGTACCAGTGCGAGCGTCCTACTTAAATACATGGTTCGTATGCTACTATTGTACATTGTATGGCGCCGGTGTTTGTCCTTGCGAGAAGCGACCGGTGGGAGCGGATGGTCGAGAACGAATGGTAAGTACAAACGAGAAGCCTAGATAGGGTGGGAGACAAGTGAGGACATGGGTCAGGCGAGCGAGCGAGTGGAGTTAAGCGCCGATTCAGGGATAATGAGGTGGGTACGTGGCCAGGTCGTGACGATGTCTGGGGTTAGGGTCGAAATAGGGGTAAAAATCGTAACATTACCCCCTCATTAAGGCAGTCGTCCCGACTGCCACAACCCTTATCTCTTGGTTACGATTTAAGAAGTCGGTTATGGCTTCCTGGGCATTGTCGAGTAGGTCTTCTCGTACCCATTGGTTTTCTTCATCTCCGTAGCCCTTCCATTTGACCAAGTAGTCGGTTACGGTTCTCGATGGTTGGTTCTTCTTTCCTCGTACTCGTTGGGTGCGGCTGTCGACGATGGCTTCAACTTCATATTCTTCCTCGTCGTTGATGATTTCTGGTGGTGGTGGCGGTTGCTTGGTTTGGGAGGGGAATGTTGGTGGCGTGTATGGTGTGAGTAGTGCTTCGTTGAAGACAGGGTGTATTCGCCATGTCGCTGGTAGCTTTAGCTTGTAGGCCGACATCCCAACCTTTGCGACTATGGGGAATGGTCCGACTCGTTTGTCGTCGAGCTTCTGTTTCGGTCGCGGTAGGTGTAGGTTTTTTGCGTCGAGCCAGACCTTGTCGCCTATGCTGTATACTCGTGCTTCCCGTTTCCGTGCATCGTACTGTGTTTTCATCCTTTCTGCTGCCTTCTCTAGTGCGGCCTTTGTTTCGTGGTGTATCCTTGTCATGGTTGCTGCAAAATCATTAGCTGCAGGAGTCGTTCGTTGTCGGTGGGTGCTAGTGATTGTGATCGTGGGTTTATTCCGTGGTTGACGAAGAAGGGCGTTTTGCCAGTTGCAGAGTGTACGCGGTTATTGTGTTGGAATGCTGCCAAGGGTAGCCATTTGGGCCAGTCGTTCTGTCGATGATTAATGAAGAGTCGCAGATACTTTTCGATTTCTTGGTTCGCGTGTTCCGTTTGCCCATCGGTTTGTGGGTGGTAGGCGGTGGAGGGATTGCCGTGGATGTCGAGTAAATGATATAGGTCTTTGATGAACTTTGAGACGAATTGTGGTCCTCTGTCGCTGATGACCTTTTGGGGCATGCCATGGTGCGCGTATACATGATCCCTGAGTATTCGTGCCCATCCTTCGGATGATAGGTCGGTGGTGCACGCGACTGGTATTATTTCTTTGGAGAATCGGTCGACGATGACGATGATGGCGTCTTTTCCATTGGATTCTGGTAGTCCAGTGATCATGTCGACGCTGATGTGCGTCCACGGGGCGTCGGGGATTTCGTTTGGGTGGAGGGGCGTCGGTCTTGCCTGCGTGATCGTTTTCGTGCGCTGGCAGACTTCGCATCCCTTGACGTAGGCTGCAATGTCGTTTCCGAGTTTGGGCCACCAGTAGTCGCGTTGTACGAGTTCTTTGGTTTTGGCGACGCCTGGGTGTCCGGCCGTGATGTGGTCGTGGTGATATGCGATTAGTTCCCCTCGGAGTGTGGCGTCCTTTGGTACGTACAGTCGACCGTCATATTTGAGCAAGCCATCTTGCTCTGTTATTCCTCATTCGTGTGCTAATGATTCTGCGATTCCTGCATCCCAAGTGTCTTTCTTCCTCGTCACTTCCCGTATTCTTTGTTCGGTTTCCCCATCGCTGGGCATGGTGAGGGCATGGAGGGAGAAGAGGGATTCCGGGAGGACGACGGTTTCTTGGTTGTCGTCAACTCCCTGGTCGTGGTCTGCTCGTCGGCTGAGGAGGTCTGCTTTTCGGTTGGCTGTGCCTGGTTTGTGGTGTAGGGTGAAGTGGTATTCGCCGAGTTCGGTGACCCATCGGGCTTGTCGTCGGTTGAGCTTCTGTGGCTGACGGAAGTACTGGAGGTTCTGGTGGTCTGACCAGATTTCGAACGTCTGTGCAGCGCCCATGAGATAGTGCCTCCATTCTGCGAGGGCGAGCATAATGGCGAGGAGTTCCTTGTCGTAGATCTCGTAGTTGCGTTCGGTGATTGATAGGGCCTTTGAGAGGAAGGCGACCGGTCTCCACGTCGTCCCCTGCTGCTGCGAGAGTACCGCCCCAATCGCTCCATCGCTGGAGTCTGCCTCGATTCGGAATTTCCCTTCGTCGGTGGGTATGGCCAGGACGACGTCCTGGGTCAGCCGCTTCTTCAATTCCTCGAATGCCTGCTGCTGTGCTGCTCCCCATACCCACGGTTCCTTTCCCGTCAGCTTCGTCATCGGCCGTACCACCTTACTATAGTCCTTGACGAACCGTCTGTAGAAGTTGGTGAATCCCAGGAACGACTGAAGTTCCTTCTTCTTTGTCAGTGTAGGCCACTCGGTCACCCCTCGTACTTTCACCTCGTCCATCCTTATTGATCCCTCGCTTACGATCACCCCCAGGTACTCCGTTTCCAGCGTCTCGAACTCGCACTTCTCGGCCTTTAGATATAGTTTGTGTCTTCGGAGGGTGGTCAGGACTTGTCGAACGAGTCGTCGGTGTTCGGCTCGGTCCTTCGACATGATCAGGATGTCGTCGAGGTAGATGGTCACCTTCCCAGTGGCGATGAGGTCCTTGAAGATGTCGTTCATCATCCACTGGAAGGTGGCCGGGGAGTTGGTCAGTCCGAAGAACATGACGGTTGGTTCGAATAGTCCTCGATTCGTGCGAAACGCTGCCTTCCACTCGTCCCCCTCCTTGATCCGTACATTATTGTATCCCCATCGTACGTCGAGCTTGGTGAAGTACTTGGCCCCCTTTAGCTTGTCCATGAGCTCCGAGATGAGCGGTAGTGGGTAGCGGTTCTTGATCGTCATCTCGTTGAGCTTCCGGTAGTCCTGGACGGGTCGTAGCCTCCCATCCTTCTTCTTGACGAAGAAGAAGGGGGAGGCCATGGGCGACTTGCTGGGGCGGATCCTCCCGGTGCGGAGGTTCTCGTCTAGGAAGTCGTCGAGCTCCTTTTGCTCCTTTGGGGAGAGGGGGTATATTTTGCAGTCGAGGGTGGATTTAGCGTTCGGGATGAGTTCGATGGCGTGGTCCCAGGGTTTTCGGGGTGGTAGCTCGTCGAAGTTGTCCTTCGAGAATAGGTCATGGAAGTCCCGACACCATTCGGGGACCAGTTCCTCGAACGTTCGTTCTGGCTTCGATTCGTGGGCCTTGGCCGCCAAGTCGTTGGCGACGTGGGCGCGTAGCCGTATTTCCTCTGTCATTTCTACAGCCAGGATGGTATCTCCCTTCTTCCAGCTCCTCGTCCCAGTGGTCTTCGTCGGCATCTGGTAGAGTGAGGATCTAGGCGGTTGCAGCGGCATCGGCCGAAGGTGATGCGCCCGGTTCCCCAGTCGATCAAGGGGTTGTGGTCGCTTCAGCCAGTCGTGGCCGAGGAATAGGTCCTTGTCTCCTAGGTCCGTTACGGCCAGGTCGATCCGCTCGGCATGGTCGCCGATCTTTAGGCGGAGTTCGACGTAGGCGGTGATTTCCCCGGCTCGGTTTCGGGTTCCGTCAGCGTTGAAGACAGGGATTGGGTGGGCGGTGGGTCGGGTGATCAGTTGGTGCTTGTCGACGAAGGCTTGGTTGATCGAGCTCCCGGTGCACCCGCTGTCGACGAGGGCGGTGGCTTGTAGGGTTTGTGGTTGTTCCAGGGTTTCTAGTTGTACTGTGGTTATGAGGTCCTTCCCTCGGGATTGGGCGGCATGGATGTATCGTCGAGGGCCCTTAAGCTCTTCCAGCCACTCGAGCGCGGTCGACCTGTTCGACTTCCGAAGTTGTCGGACAAGGTCGTCGGTTACCTCCCGCTGGCGGGTCTTGTGGATCCAGCTGAAGAGGGTGCCCTTGGCTGCCGGGAGCGAGGCGTAGAGGCTTCGCCAGGTCCACTCGGCGCTCCAAGGTTTGAGCCATTCCGTTGGATCGTGCGGGTATTCGGGGGAGGCTTCCGGCTCGGGTGGGTGGTCGTCGCTTACGAGTCCTATGAGGTTGCCGGTGCGTCGGTCCCAGGACTGCATGGTCCAGTTGCCGTCCTGGTCGACGTGGTAGGGGAAGTGTGGTGCGGGTATCGGTACCTTCGAGATGGAAGGTGTGTCGTATGGGGCGTGCAGGCCCCCGTTCGGCCCCCTTCGCTAGGCGAGGTAGCGGTCTTGTTCTTGCTCGCTGGGACGTTTGCGACCGGTGGGGAGGGCTCCCATGCTAACTCTTCTGCCGTGGTCGGGGTCACCTCGGCCGCGCCCTCGAAGGTTGATCGGATCGGCCTTTGCCGAGGGCGCTTGTACGGTCCCTGTGACGGTCGCGGCGCGCTCTCCTCGGCTTTGGCTGCGATCGTTCCTTCTGCGATTCTTTTGAGTTCTGAGTCGAATGGGGTATATTCGAATGCGCGGTAACTACAGGCGGTGCATAAGTACTATTACAAGTAGTCGACGACGTACTAGAACTAATTTCGTCCATGGCCGATCGAGCGGAATCGCTCGCTCGTCGGCCTAATCTTTTACCTCCTCAATGCCGCTGGTCGAGGGCGTCTTCTCCTCGGCGGTGGAATATTCGTTCTCGAGTCGCTCGATAGCGGCCCGGATCTGCGCCTTAGAGCGCGGTGGTCGGTTGAATGGTTTCTTCGGCTTCGGGCATTCTCGTGCGAAGTGCCCCTTCTCGTTACAATTATAGCAGAGTCCGGTGTTGCGGGCCTTGACTCGGTCTACGTCCATCGGCTGTCCTCGCCCCCCATAAGTCGTTCCCGTCCCGGTCCGCTTGTCGGTGGTTGCGGGTGTCGTTGCCGGGGCGTTTCCGGTCGTAGACGGGGTTGGCCTGGCGGGGCGGGCGATCATGTCGTCGACGACCTTTGAGCGTTGTCGGGATTCGTCTCCGTCGATAATGCGCTGCTTCCAGTCGAAGTATCCGTCGGGTATCAGGATTCCCATGTCGGTGATCCTGTTTCGGACTGTCTTTGGCACTCCCATCTTGAGCGCCATCGTCATCTGTCCCCGTTCTCCCACGTCGTGGATCTAGCTCGGCTTTCCTTCCGAGATCTTCCAGATTTCAGGAAGTATTCTACCGCTGTCTCTACTCCGATGTTCCACTTGAGCTCCGTCATCGCCTTGTGGTGCTTTTCTATGACGGCGGGGTCGCCGAACTGCTTTTGAGGGCGCCTTGAAGTCGAGCCAGTGGGGGAATCGGTGGTGCAGGCGGGAGCAGGAGAATAGCTGTTCTTGAATGCTGACCCACCAGTTCTTGGCGCGGTCCGGTCATGTGGGAGACGGCGAAGACGATCTTTCCTGCGTCGGAGAAGAAGCCGGCGAAGGTCTGGTAATAGAGTTCGCAGTCGTTGATGAAGCGTCGGAGGTCGTCGGATTCGCCTTTGAACGGGTCGGGTTCTTTGACAAGGGTGGGTTTGACGTTTAGTCGGAGGTCGCCGGCGACCATCTCGGGGGCTGGGTTGTCGTTAGGCCAATCGGGTGGTCCCCCGGAAGGCCCTGGGAGGGAGGCCAGCTCGTCGCGGGCTGACGGGTGAGGGGATCCTCCAGGGGTGTCGCCCGGGACCCATCCTGGTGCGGCTCGGGTCTTGGAGGCCTTGGCGAGGGCGATGCGTAGTTCTTCTCGGGCCTTCTTGACGTTGGCCTGGTTGATCTGGTCCTGTTCCCATTCCCCGATAGATCCCGATTTCTTCCTTTGTGGGGGCTTCGGGTCTACCCGGGCCTGGGCAGGGGGTTGGGTCTGGGATGGTCCTGCGGCCGCGGAGTCTGCCGCGGCAGTGAGGGTGATTTGGAAGGGGACTTCGTCGTTCGTGTTTAGGGCGGCAGCGGCTCGTCTCTTGGCTCGATTGATTAGGTTTCGGGTCCTGATTTCCTGGTCCCGAAACGTAATTCGTGTGCCGATCGGCTGGGAATTGTTGTACTTTCGTAATCGCTGGTATTCGGTCACTGCTATATCAAGATAAGATTTCCAGGCTTCTTCTGCTGTTTTAGGTAAGGGTAAGTCTGCTACTGCTGTTGGCGGGGCATTCTGTATGTATATTTCTACTTCGTCCCACCTGGGTTGTTCTGGCCTACTCGGAATCGGTGAGGTCGACCCTGGCTGGAGGGGAACCCGAGGAAGAGCCCCTCAGTGGGGTCCCCCACCCATCGTGGGCTTCCGGGGTCGGAGGTTGGCTCGTCGGTAGGGGGAACGGATCCTCGCCCATTACCGGGGTCAGGGGTAGCGGAATGGGGGCTCGGGGGGATGGCGCTGGTAGAGGCTCGGGGTACGTCGACGATTGAGCGTATGCTGGCATCGTCGTCTGCGATATGATTGGAAAGGGGAGGGTAGTGCTCTGCTGGTACGGGGTCAGGGTTGGTAGCCACGAGGGGCTGGGTAGTTGTAACGGGGGTGGCGAAGTAGCGGGACTCGTCAGTGCTGGAGTCGGTTTCCTCGGCTGGCCAGCGAGGTCGCCCTCGGGGCTCGCCGATGCGTATGTTCCTGACGAGGTTCGGCTCACTTGCGATGGTCGTCTGGCCGGGTAAGGGCGATAGCTCGTTGTAGTTGGGGGGACGGATGGTGTCGGTAGAACGTCGTACGCCTGAGGGTCCTGCGATGGGCTGCTCGGGTCGCTGGCCCTCACCTCTCGTGCGTATCGCTGAGCGTCGGTTCCTTCTTGCTCGGGCGAGTTCGGCGCGGAAGGCGATTGCTCGGATAATTGCATTGTTTCGAGAATCTCCTCCAGCGGAGTCGCTGGGAGGGGCTGGGAGGGGCTGGTTCGGTGGGGGGCCTGGTGGGTAGTGATGGGTGGTGCTGATGGAACTGGCGCGGGAGCGGGCGGGGTAGGGCGTGGCTGGCCGGGCAGCAGGCGAGTCGGATCGAGACGTTGCTTCCACGTCCGGGATGACTTCTGGGTCCGGAGGGAGGTTCGGTCCTGCTCCTCGGATGTCGGGGCCAGGCCCTGCCCTGCACGGGAAGACGACATAGAAACGATGGAATAGGCGGATGAAGGGGAGGAAGAAGCTGACGAGTACTAGGTAGTAGTACCAGATGATAAAGGCCAAGGCCAGGAGGCCGATGATGGCAGGGACGACTAGGAGGAGGAGGTCTGAGTTCTGGGACATACGGTCTTTTCTTTCACGTCGAGCGTGTAAAGAAAAGAGGGTAGGGAAGCTTCGAGCTAATTGTTAGACCCAAACTTCACGTGACTCTAACAACAACAAACAACCGGTTACTTCGCGTTCGAGTATTCCCGGTGAGTTGTCTGCTAGTGCGAGAGCTGGGCTAAGTCCTTAGTTCTTAGCGGGAGGACGATTGAGTGTCAAGCGTAAGTTGGTATTTTATAACTTAGCTCGAAGCTGGTTTGTACCAGTGCGAGCGTCCTACTTAAATACATCGTTCGTATACTACTATTGTCTATTGTATGGCACCGGTGTTTGTCCTGCGAGAAGCGACCGGTGGGAGCAGGTGAGTGACGACGAATGGTAAGTACAAGCGAGAAGCCTAGATAGGGTGGGGAGCGAAGCGAAGGTGGGGGTCAGGCGAACGAGTGAGTGGAGTTAAGCGCCGATAGGTCAATGGTGAAGATAGGGGTCGAGCGGATGACGATAGCGTGACGACGTGTGTGGTTAGGGTCGAAATAGGGGTAAAAATCGTAACAATTAGCTTCAATTTCACAAGATCAGATTAGTTTTAACAGTTTTCATTTTCACAAGACATTAGCAAACCCATTTGGGTGTCAAGAGCAGACGAATAGTATTGGATAGTTGTAGGGCAGCTCTATTGCAAGCGTTGCAAGGATAGGTTTTGAACAGATTTAGTATTGACAGATTGACAGATATAGGGCAGCTCTATTGTGAGCTTTGCAGGAAATAGTATCAACCAGTTATAGGAATTGATTTGACAAGAGATAGGACCAGACAAAGGAAACAAAGTATAGTTTGACAGAGATTGACAGTTTATAGGAATTAGGACAAACAGAATCGTCACAGATAAAGCCAAGGAGACCAGAAATAAAGACGAGACCCACTATTGCACCACCATAGCCACAGAAACATCGACACAGACCCATACTGAGACGATTAGGAGCTCATTTAATATTGAAACAATACTGACAGATGTTTTACACATCCCAGTTTCTTTCCCATCCAGTTTCCCAGTTTTATGACACACACCAGACCAGATAACAGAGACCAAAGGCAACTCAGAGTGTCAGAATCTGTAGTAACTTCTCACGAGACTAGAGAGAAGTCCCCCCAAAGATGACAAGCCAGTCAACATAGGACAGCCTGATTTGTCCAGTACCGAATACATATAGTGTTTTGCCAGTGGAATCGACATGAGTATGGAGGTACTCAGAAAGCTCACACACAAACAAACAACACACCCGAGGAGTGACTTACAAACAAAACTAGTTGTTCTGTAATACCAACACAAAGCCGAGACCCCACTGTTTCCATTTTGGTTCTTCACACAGCGATATTCCAGAAGTATCCGACAACTATTCACCAGTTTACATTTGGAGATCACTAAACCATCTGACCACCTCATCAACGCACCGGGAATACTTGAACATGAAGTAACCAGTTGTTTGTCATTGTTAGAAGTCATGTGAAGGTTGGGTCTAACAGCAGCTTGAACAAAATAACCAAAAAAGATTGTTATCCACTTCCTTTAATCTCTGATCTTCTTGACTCCACACGCTTTGCATGCCTGTACACTAAACTCAACCTCTGCCACACCTACCACCTAGTCTGCATAGCTGAAGGGGATGAATGGAAAACTGCATTCCAGACACATTATGGATCCTTTGAATGGCATGTCATGCCATTTGGACTCACCAATGCCCCAGCAGCCTTCCAATGCTTTGTCAATGAAATCTTCTCTGACATGCTGGACATATCCGTTGTTGTCTACCTTGATGACATCCTCATCTACTCTAATAACCCCATGGAACACCATGAACATGTACACGAGGTCCTACACAGACTACAAGCTAATTTGCTCTATTGCAAAGGATCCAAATGTGAATTTCACCAGGATTCTGTGGAATACTTAGGCTACATCCTCTCTCCTGAAGGCTTACACATGGCTGAAGACAAAGTTAAAGCCATCATTGACTGGCCAGTACTGCAGAAGGTTAAAGATATCCAATCATTTCTTGGTTTTGCTAATTTTTACCATCATTTTATCTATGAATATAGTGAAATTGTCTTGCCCTTAACTCATCTCACCTGTAAGGGTATTCTGTGTAAATTTGATGACAACTGCCTGGCTGCATTTAATGAGCTCAAGCAGGCATTCACTCACACTCCTATTCTCACCCACTGGATTCCTGACTGCCAACTGGTTGTGGAAACTGATGCATCTGACTATGCTATTGCTGCCATCCTCTCCATCTACCTCGAGGATGGCGATATCCACCCCATTTCCTTCCTGTCCCACAG
>JANDKJ010000425.1:0-49519 GCA_028551335.1 Armillaria sp. CMW 4456
CTCTGCAAGGAATGCAGCATAGAAATGGGTCCAGGCTGGGGAATTTGAGATGGTTGGGTTGGAGGATGTCCAGTTCAAACCAGTCAAGGGTGACTCCAGACAGCTAGGAAATGGCATAGTTGACTTTAGCAGCATCTGCCTGAAAGGCTTCTGGTCAGTTATTGAAATTCAACTGGAGGGAGACAATGAAGGCCTTTAGTTTCCATGGGTCTGCACTATCAGAGGTAGTGGAATTGGAGAAGGGATTAGGGGATTCTGGGTTAAACTCAGATTGGTGAACTGTGAAGCTGCTGTGGATGTAGGTTTCTCTATAGGAATGTTGAGAAGGGGCAGAGTCTGCACTAAACAAATCTTCATCTGGTTTGGAACTGGAGGCCAGAATATTGGCCATAGAGTAGCATGGATGGGTTTTGTCTGGGGTGGAAGTTTCAGCTTATTCAAGGATTGTAGTTGACATGTCTACTAAATTCAACTCAAGAGGTTGAGTTCAAATATACTGTTAGGATCGTGCCAATAGAAGAGAAGACAGAATGCACATAGCAGAGTCCATTGATGTGCTCAGTGATAGGCAGTGTGCAAAAAGAAAACCTGACTCTAGATCATCAATCTAGAGTCTATCTCTCACTCTAACACACACACTCAAAATCACCAATTAAGTTCAAGGTGGAGTATGGTAGAAGCACTCTTAACCTAGATTTGATAGTTCTGTCTTGAATTCAACTTCTATTCAAGGCTTTGTAAATGTTTACACAAGATACACTATCATGGCAGCAAGGTATAAGTGCAATGGGATTTTTATAGGTATATTTGAGCTGTTTAGACTTGGGTAACTTTGTCTAGATGCTAAAAAGCTGATCTAGATTTACTTTCAAACTGAAACAAGCAAAGAACACACTGGTTCTACAAAGAGCACACAGACTCTGGCTACACAAGTTCGCAGACTTGAGACAAAGAAGCACACAGACTTCTACAAAGGATACACAGATCCTGACTTCAAGTACACAGACTCTGGAGCACACAGACTCTTCGATTGTTCAAATTCTAAGTTCTCTAGGCTTTTCTACTTCATCTAGATCAATGTTTTTCACTTGGTTGACTTTGTAAAGCTTATTCATGCAGTTGAGGATGTGCACTTATAAAATCCTTTATTTGACTTGGTAGCTATGAGCCACTAGCACCATCAAGGGGAAATGCTTTCCTGCTGTTATGTGTCTAGATGGTGGTAATTTATAGTATTCTACATCTAGGTATAGGGGTCTTGTATCTAGATTATTATGGTATGATACAAGCTTTATTTTACAAATGATGAGTCATGTATTTCCAAGAATTGCATGATTCTGAGATGTTTATTCATTGTCTCAGAGCTCCTGCAGTTTATTCTATTATCTAGGAGTGCCCCACTAGTCTGTAGGTCCTCCGTTATTCAATCTCAGAGAGCCATATGGCTTCCTTATTCATTCCTCACAGCAGTGTGCAAGTTGCTGAGGTGACTGTTGATCTTCTAGATTGATCGAGGGTACCGAGATTGTATTCCATGATCATGAATTGATTGCATCAAACATCTCGATGCCTGGTACACCTATTTTTATCTTCTAGGGTTGTGGGCAATGCTGTCAGGTGTTCTAGATCATGGGCAATGACCTTAGGTTTGTCCTGACTTCAGTAGGGGTCTTTTTCATAAGTTATCTTTTGTTTCACAGACTTAGAGATTGATCTAGATGTTTTGTTTTACTTCATGTTTGGTCTACTGTCATGGTGGTGTCCCCTAGATTTGACTTAGTGTGTCTGTTTAGGTGGGGAATAGTCTTCTGATTCAAAGGCATAGAGGGTTGGCCCATCCAGGTACTGTCCCTGTGTCTGTTTTGACTCCAGTTAACTCAACAACCAATCTAGTAGTAAGCTATCAGTGTGAAGTCTCCACTATAGCCCTCAATACAGCATCTAGATCACAAATAATGCTTTATTTTCACAAAATTTGTGGGTAGCCTGATACCCAGCGTATCACCAGGAATGGTGAGAGCACTGCATACAAAACACCAAAACACAACACACACACCACCTGCTATGTAAGTTCGTGGGGCGGGTAAGTTTCCTGGTCAATAGAAATGTACCTTAGCTAGTAGCCAGGACACAAATCAAAATATGCTGGGTGGTTTATGTGAATATAACTGCTAGAACACTTTCCAGGACACAATAAATCCAAATTCACAACCAAAACTGAGTCCTGGACTCCAATTCTGAACTGTAAGACTGCCTGGTGCAGAATAACTGACACAAGTGAACACCTGAATGTGACTTATCACTGACACAAAACTGTTCTGAACTGCTGGACAACTGTCTGACTGGTTCTCAGGCTATAGTGTGCTTGCAAAACACTCCTGGACTTAATGTTGACAGTTGCAATTACTTTCTGTGAGACTATGCTTGAAGCTCTTAACCCTAATCTGTACTAGATTGCTTTATGGCACTTCTAGGGGCCAGAAAACTTGGTCCCCACACTAATTACAGGCTTGTATTTATACTATTCTACCACTAAGTTATTTATATTGTTATTACCTATCCTGGACTAGTTTCCCCATTGCCAGCCAAAGTCCTCTGCATTTATGAGCTCATTTGCGGCTGTCCAGGATACTCTCATACGGTTATGAGCTCATACGTGGGTCCTGGATGATTGATCGCTGATCAGGTTGCACAAGACCAGTCCTGGACTGCCATTACATTCAATTCCCTGAACCTAGAACACTCCTGCTCAATTGCAACACCCTTGGAACAGGGCACACTTAGAGTCTTTTCCAGGATACTTTCTAAGTCCTGGATTCGGTTTCTTTCAAGTATAGGCCCAACTAATGCATGGATTAGCTATCCTACTGTTACAAAATGTGTTTCTAAGGTCAATTTTCTCAGGGTAACAATTCCAGGCATATTATCATGGACTGAGATTTCCATCTAGATATTTGTGATACTTCATGAAATATTCTATGTATAGTTGTGTCCCCGGATACTTCTGCATATGACAGCTGTGCCAAAAGTTTTCTGGTTCTAAAAAGCATAGTGACAAGTGACAAAACATGAAGTTAAAAATGAACATCTAGATCCCAGTGTCTGCTTGTTTGCAAAGCATGGATACCTCCATATGATCATGTTCCTTGATGGCAGAATGATTGGCATGCATATGGTCCTTGATCTTGTCCTATGACTGCTGTCAGCATTAATTAGGGTTCATTTAGCCTTGTGAGAAGTTAATCAGATTCTGCTGCTCTGATTCCAATGGTGTTATGTTATCTAGGCTCTGGTGAATGTGTTTACCACAATGGGGACCACTGGATGACACTGTTCTGCAGTGTCCAATGCTCTCATGCAATAATGTTGGAAAATGATCCAATCTGTCTGACATATGGCTCTTTGTCCAGTTCCAAGGACTTACCACTGCAATAGACACTCTTTAAATTTATGGCTCCCAGCTCACCATCAACACATGTCTCACCATTGCTGCCCATTCTGTTCACCCGTTGATAAACTGACAATAATTGCTATATTGATGACTTTGTTGGCCTATCTCTGTCAAGATTGATACCACCACCATATATGAACTTCCTGCGAACCACAAAGTAGTTCCTACATAGTGAAGAATACAACTTGGTTGCTTGACACCCTTAAGGTTTGCAATGTCTTGGTACTCAACTTTATCTTCGATTGTTCTTTTGTAAAACTAAAAGAGGTGAGTACTGCATGGTTATCCTACTCTAGCTGAGCAAATCCATAACAATCTGAGAGCCAAGGTTTTGAGTCGATGGATGGTTGTGAAGCATCACTGGCTTTAACTACATCAAGCTCAGCTTTGTCACCAATGAAATTCCTATTAAAATTGTACTATCACTGGTATTGTCAAAGCTGGGTGAGTTACTGAGGTAAACGAATCAATGTGTGTATGTGGGGACAAGCAGAATAGAGAGAGTAACTCCTGTAAAGTATGAAATTACCAGGTTTATATAGTAAGATATAAATAAAATGGCATCCTTGTGGTATATCTAGAAGGCTATGCATTAGCATATGTGTTTTGACCTTCTGACTATACAGCAGGTCTTGTGCATTGTCTTATTTGTGTCTGCACCTTTGATTTGCTGTAGTTCTGGCATTGGACTATGCCTTATTCATGGTTTTGGAGTTGGGAATACTCATTGGAAATAACTGAGTACTGCCAAAGTATTGTGTGCATCAATGTCTTGTGGTTATACAGCAATAACCAATTAATTCCAAAGTCACCAAAGAGTGTTCTTGCTGTGGAAATCATCAAATTGCTGTGAGGAAGCCCCTATAATTGCTGGATCAATGTCAAGAAGATCCATTCATGTGGCTGCACCTGTGTGCTTTGATGTGGCAATGCCAGAGATGTTGGCAATGCACTCTAGGTCCTATTATGGTAATGTCAGTGCTAAATCTGTGGATTTAGGTCAAAAATGGTGTTGTCAGGGTATTGCTGAGGTATTGGCATTGGGAAAGTGTCGGAAAGGCTCTATAAAGTATATATGGGCTTGTGTGGATTCATTGGTTTGCTGAAAGTCTGCTAAATGGAGAAATCCATGAAATTGGAGCATACAGAGCCCTGAGGCTCATCACTGCACTTGTCTGGTTCAAACCCAACATACTCTGCCCAGAACTGAACAACCCACCTGCCTGACAATCCTTCTACTCTGCCTTTCTATCTGAGCTATGCACCAACTTCAGCCCATTTGACGCTGTCAGGGATGTGGAGGATGTGTTAGAGAACCTGCAGATGTGTGACAGGGACTGCATCATGAAGTACTTGGTCAAGTTCAACCAATATGCCTCCCTCATTGGGTATGGGGATAACTCCCTCTGCTACACATTCTACTGTGGACTTTGCACATGAATCAAGGATGACATGGCCTGGCATGGAAAACTGACCACCCTCCATGACATGCACTACCTAGTCTAAAAATTGGATGCCTGCTACTGGACTCAGAAAGCCAAAATCACCTGCAAGAATCACTCCTTCTCCAATTCCCACTCCCCCTCATCCAAAGCAAAAGCCATGGACCCCACTGTGCCTACCACACTGAAGCCCTATACTGAGAAACTCAGCAAGGATGGACATCTACTTCCAGAGGAAAAGGAACATTGACAAAAGAACAACCTCTGCATCATCTGCAGAGGCAAACATAAAACTAAAGACTGCAAGAAGCGACACCCATCAGGCACCATGAAGGGCAGATCAGCCACTACCACTACCACCTCTGCCTTGATCACTGAGGTCAGTGACTCAACCCAGTCAGAAAACTAAAAAGCAGTCCTGTGCCCTCCATGTGAGACCAGGACTGCATTGGCCTCACTTGCACTTTAGAAGAAGTAACCCTCAATGCAGCCTCCCTATCAGACAACTCCCTGACTCTCACCTTGAATGCCTCCATCGGTACTGATGGAGCCATTCTCCCACCTCTCCAACTTTGTACTCTCATAGACTTGGGTTCCAGCCATTGCTTTATTGACACCATGTATGTAGCACAGCAGAAACTACCCACTAATACAATCTCTCCTTTACAACTTTGCTTGTTTAATGGCTCCACTGGATCCTTCATCACTAAAAGCACCAAACTCTCCATCCATTTCCTGTCTGGAGAAATCACCCCTATTCAATTCTATGTCACCACCCTAGACTTGTCATGTAACTCCATTCTCAGGCATGCATGGCTCTCCCACCACAATCCACTGATTGACTGGGCTACAGCCAGCATTACTTTCTGGACATCAATGGGTCTGTCTCCTCCTCTGGTTAATGACAAGCCCCCTACTTCAGCTGATAAAGAGCCATCTTTGACCCAGGCAAACTCTAAGCCACCACAGGCCAATAAAAGGCTCCACAAAGCCTCCTATCAGACTCCATTCCCCTATGAGCCTTTGTACACCTACCTTCTCACTCAACATGCAAACCTCAACAATAAACCCTCAATCTTGTTGGTTTCAGCTGCCACCTTTCTCCATGCCTGCACTGAGGACAGAGCTCAACAATTCACCCTCCAACCCTCCTGGCTGGAAACCAGCAGGAAATCCACTGACATCAGGGCACCTGACTTAATAGGAGTCCCAGAAGACTACCACAACTTCACAGATGTCTTCAGCAATTTGCTCTCTGAGGAACTACCAGCCCACAGGCCTTACAACCTCAAAATCAACCTCAATGAGGGCAAGACACCACTGCTTGGCCCAATCTACTCTCTATCAGAATCTGAACTGAAGATGCTCCAGGAGTTCATCAACAACAACCTCCAAAGTGGATTCATTGCTCCTTCCTGCTCCTCATACAGCACTCTGGTTCTATTCATGAAGAAGAAAACCGGAGAACTCTGCTTATGTGTTGACTACCGCAGCCTCAACAAAATCTCCAAAAAGGACTGCTACCCTCTTCCACTGATCTCCAACCTCCTGGATTCTGCCCACTCCACACACCTATACACCAAGCTGGACCTTTGACATGCTTACCATCTGGTGTGCATAGCAGAAGGTGATGAATGGAAGATGGCCTTTTGCACCTGGTATGGCTCCTTTGAGTGGTGCATCATGCCCTTCAGACTTTCCAATGCCCCCACTGCCTTCCAATGCTTCATAAACAACATCTTTGCAGACATGCTTGACATTTCTGTAGTGGTCTACCTTGATGACATACTCATCTACTCAGACAACCCTGCAGACCACCAGAAGCATATCTGCAAAGTCTTGCATCATCTTAAGGCTAACAAGCTCTACTGCAAGGTGACCAAATGTGAGTTTCACAAAGACTCTGTTGAGTACCTTGGATACATCCTCTCCCTCCAATGGACTCTGAATGGCTGATGACAAGGTCAAGGCCATCACCAACTGGCCCATGCCATGCAAGATCAAGGATGTCCAAGTCTTCCTTGGCTTCACCAACTTCTACTGATGATTCATCCATGAGTACAGTGAAATAGTCCTGCCTCTTACCCAGCTCACCCAAAAGGACACAACTTGGAACTTCAATGACAACTGCATCCAAGCATTTGAGAACCTCAAGCATGTATTTACATGGGCACTGATCCTGACCCACTGGGCTCCAGACTGCCAGTTAGTAGTGGAAACCAATGCCTCCAACTATGCCATTGCTGCCATCCTCTCCATATTCCTCAATGATGGGGAAATACACCCCATTGCATTCCTGTCATGGAGCCTCCACAGAGCTGAGCTCAACTACAACACGCACAACAAGGAACTCCCCACCATCTTTGATGCTTTCAAGCACTGACAGCACTATCTCAAGGGTTCTGCTACTCCCATCAACATAGTCATGGACCACAAGAACTTGAAGTACTTCACCACTACCAAAGTCCTTACCTATCAACAAGTCCACTGGTCTAAATTCCTCTCCCAGTTCAACATGGAATAGTGGTGTCTCAGCTTTATGTCAGTATTACAGAACAACTAGTTTTGTTTGTAAGTCACTCCTTGGGTGTGTAATGTATTTTGTGTGTGAGGAATCTGAGTACCTCCATACTCATGTTGATTTCACTGGCAAAACACTATGTGTATTCAGGACTGGATGATGATGAGCCTCAAGGCTCTGTATGCTCCAATTTTGTGGATTTCTCCCTTTAACAGACTTTCAGCAAACCAATGAATCCACACAAGCCCATATATACTTTATAGGGCTTTTCCAACACTTTCCTGACACCAATACCTCAGCAATACCCCAACAACTCCATTTTTGACATAAATCCATGGATTTAGCACTGCCATTACCAGAATAGGACCTAGAGCACATTGCCAACATCTCTGGCATTGCTGTATCAAAGTGCACAGGTGCAGCCATGCAAGCAGATCTTCTTGACATTGATCACAGCAATTTGACAGTTTCCACAGCAAGAACACTCTTTGGCAACTTTGGAATTAATTAGTTATTGCTGTATAACCACAAGACATTGACACACATGATACTTTGGTGGTACTCAGTCATTTTTGATAAGTATTCTCAACTCTGACACTATGAATAAGGCATAGTCCAATGCCAGAACTACAAAAATCAAAGGCACAGACACAAATAAGACAATGCACAAGACCTGCTGTATAGTCAGAAGGTCAGAAACACATATGCTAATGCATAGCCCTTCAGATATACCACATGGACACCATTTTATTTATATCTTACTATATAAACCTGGTAATTTCATACTTTACAGGAGTTACTCTCTCTATCCCATTCCCTCACATACACACATCAATTCGTTTACCTCAGTAACTCACCCAGCTTTGACAATACCAATAGTACAAGTTTTAATAGCAATTTTGTTTGCCACAAAGCCAAGCTTGAAGTAGTTAAAGCCAAGACACTTCACAATCATCTATCAACTTAAAATCTTGACTCTCATCATTGTTTTACTTCATTACTGGCATCTGCTCAGTGTTAGTAAGTGATAACCATGCAGTACTCACCTCTTTTAGTTTTATAGGAAAGAATTAGTTTCATTTTCACAAGACATTAGTGAACCCAGTTGGGTGTCAAGAGCAGACAAATAGTATTGGATAGTTATAGGGCAGCTCTATTGTGAGTGTTGCAAGGATAGGTTTTGAACAGATTTTAGTATTGACAAATTGACAGATATAGGGCAGCTCGAGTGTGAGCTTCACAGAACATAGTATTGACCAGTTATAGGAATCAATTTGACAAGAGATAGGACCAGACAAAGGAAATAAAGTATAGTTTTGACAAAGATTGACAGTCTATAGGAATTAGGATGAAAAGAATCATCACAGATAAAGCTGAGACATAACCAGATAAAGCCGAGGAGCCCAGAAATAAAGATGAGATCCACTATTGCACTGCTATAGCCACAGAAACATTGACACAGACCTATACCGAGATGATTAGGAGTTCATTTAATACCAACATAATACTGACAGCTGTTTTACACATCCCAGTTCCCTTCCCATCCAGTTTCCCAGTTTTATGACATACACCAGACCAGATAACAGAGACCAAAGACAACTTAGAGCATCAGAATTTGTAGTACCTTCTCACAAGACTAGAGAGAAGTCCCCAACTAAAGATGACAAGCCAGTCAATGTAGGACAGCCTGATTTGTCCAGTACTGAATACGCATAGTGTTTTGCTGGTGGAATTGACATGAGTATAGAAGTACTCAGAAAGCTTGTGCACAAACACACAACACACCCAAGGAGTGACTTATGAACAAAACTAGTTGTTCTGTAATACTGACACAAAGCTGAGACACCACTATTTCCATTTTGGTTCTTCACACTGCGATATTCCAGAAGTATTTGACAACTATTCACCAGTTTATGTTCTGAGATCACTAAAGCATCTGGTCACCTCATCAACAAATCAGGCTGTCCTATATTGACTGGTTTGTCATCTTTGGGAGGACTTCTCTTTAGTCTCATGAGAAGTTACTACAGATTCCGATGCTCTGAGTCACCTTTGGTCTCCGTTATCTGGTCTGGTGCATGTTGTAAAACTGGGAAATTGGATGGGAAGGGGTAAATCCAATATTCCTGGGTTTGCAGCAGCAGGGTTCAATCTCAACTCCCCACAGTCAGAGGAGATTTAGTGGGTATTGCATAAGCTGAGTCCCACACTGTTCTACTTAGATAGTTCATGCATAAATGCATTCCTATCTTGGTCTCTACCCCAATCTGGGTTACCCCCAATGGGTAGACTAGAAGTCTGACTATGTTGGGCACTAGGATATGCACTTTAAAAAGAGGTAACAGTTTCACAAAAAAAAAAAAAGAAAAAAAAGTGCATTTTTGGAGTTGAGATGGATCCAATGGATTCTGAATGGATAATTGAGCTGTTGGAATTTATTGCAAGCTCAATTGGATGGAATGAAGGTATAGCTAAACTAAGTTAAAGGAAAGGTGGATGCTCTTGGAGTCTGTGTCAATGACTTGATTGACAATTTTCATTCCAGAGATTCTCTTAAATATCCACAGGACTTCCTTCCTGAACAACATTAAGAAGAATGGCAGATATTGCTTATTGAGCTCAAGGATTTGGATGCTGCAGTTTTTGAGGCTCTTCATAAGGCTATGACAATGCATTTAGATAAAGATGTTGTGGAAGTGTGGAGGAAGCACATTGTCAAGAATGCCATCTTCTTTAGCAGTGAGAAGAGACTAGATTGCATCTACTCATGGAATAGTGAGTGGAACAGCATGCTATAACACACACTACACCTCACACCTTTTACATCCCACTAATATCAACAACTACCCTTGCAAGTGTGATGAAGGGAGTAATTACACACTCTCTGTGATTATCTCAATCAATCCAATTAATTTCAATATCTCACAATGCAAAGATATAGTGAGCTCTCTTCAAAATAAAGTCCTAAGTTTAGAAACTTTTGAATAAGAAAAACTGCTTCAAGGTGTGACCTGCTTGGCAATGCAGGCAGATGATACAAGTGCTCCCACAGCACACAGACAGGCAGACAGACTCATTCCAATCTGAACCAACTTTGTACTAAGCAGATTTTTCAAATGACTCCACTAGACACTGATCTAGTGAGCTTGCTACACATTCATGTGTAAAGTTATCAAACTGACTTGTACAAATGACAGTGACCCTTCTTCAAAACAAACAGATAACAGAAATTAAATCAACAGAAACAGATAGAGCTCCCAATGCCCAGAAAACAGACAAAACTGATAACAGACAGATGAAATGGAAACTGACAACCCTCTTTCTGAGCTCTCAACACATTCCAACTCTTCAAGTGCTTAAACAATTAAATCAGTATCACTGATCCAATATCTCTCTTGTCTTTCAAGCACACAAGTTAAATGTGAGATTATCTCTGTTTTCCTCTGGTGAGCTTGCTAAGCTAGTAGATGACACTCAAAGCTACAAACTGGTCCTTTGCCATTTATGCTCACTTTCAATGCTAACATGCAACTAGAGGATTCGAAACTTGTCCTACTCTATCTACTTTACCACTATTTATACTACTTGGTCCAGAATAATACAAACATGTTATAGAAAGTGATAAAAGGAAATTCCTATGGGCCTAGCCTGCCACTGCTGCAGTTGTACTTGTCTCTGAGTCTAGTTCTCCTCATTGGAGATGGTTTCCATAGTGAGCTCTCTAGGTGGTATACAGAGCTCACTAATTCTCAAGTTCACAGACTTATCTACATGGTGACTCCATAGTATTAACCCATGTTTAGTATCTTCAAGGTCTCTCTGGAGCAAGTCGCCATGTCTAGCAATGAACAGCATATCCTGTGCACTCCACATGTAGTGAGCAGCTTAATTATCTTTGAATTGCGATGTCTCTTTATTCTGGTCTTATTTTTATTATGCAGCAAAGACCGTTTCTGACTTCAGGATAGAGGGATCAGTCTGTATAATCAAGCATGCCTATCCAGTACAGTGCTATGATTAAGTCCCTGGTTTAGTTCTGCCTCAGGGAATATTAATAGTGTCATTCATAACTGCTTGGAGGTTGGTTTATCATTGGGAAGGTCTTATCCATATTGAGCTCTATATACAAACTGTATATTTTAGTGAGCTCACTAGGAAATTGCAAATTTACATAGGTAAATATGTTGCAGATGCAACAGCAGAGATTTGTTTGAGTTGGAAAACATCAGCTTCTAGTGCAGAGTTTATGGTGAAAGGGGTTTGGAAAAGGTGAGACAAGCATGCAAGGCCTTTCAGAAGGCAAGAGCAGACTTTTACACCATCAGAGGCCACTGGAGTGAGTGGGCATTTTGGAAGAACCTGCTCAAGGATTTAGATAATTGTTTTGTTGTGGATTCTGAGGACAAGAGAGAAGATGGAGAGGCTGGAGAGAAGATGAAACCCAGAGAGAGAATGGTCAGAGTTGAGACATTGGACAAACTGGTGGAGTTGTCCACAGAGTCCAGAGAGGATGAGGAAGGAGAGAGTAAGAAAGAAGAGGAGAAGAAAGAGGATGAAAAGAAATGAGGTGATGACAATGTGGAAATGGTGAAGGCCATAGATCTTAGCTCCTAGTCTTTTTGTACAATTATCTTGGACTTGTATTTAGCCATTTGTATAGCAGTATTGAGAGTGATGATCTCTATGGTGCAGTGACAGTCAATGCAACCCTGCTGCATAAAGGAAACAGGGTTGCTTTCTATTTTTCTAACTCAACAGGAGTTGGATCAATAGATACAGTGAGCTCAGCAACTTTAGCTGCATGGCCATGGGCTGCAGCTGCAGATCCTGAATTGGATGATTTTAGGGCTGCAGAGGAGTTGCTGGAGCTGGAATTCTTGGGTTTGGAGAAGGAAGAAGGGGAGGAATTAAAAGGCCTATCATGGTTTTCCTGGGAAATGTTAGGATTGTGCCAATAGAAGAGAAGACAGAATGCATACAGCAGAGTCTATATAGTGCATGTGCCCTTGGCAAAGCTATTAGCAATATCAATCTTGGGTTGAGAGCTGGATTGGATTGCAGATAGAGTCTATGGAGTAGATATGACTAGAGTCAAGGATTAATTCCATAGAGTTGGAGTCTGTAGAATGTAATAGAAGTTAGAGAGTAAGGCTTAAAGACTGAGAGAGAGTTTTAGGCTAAACCAAGGTGATATTCAAACTGAGATGTGTACAACTGGAGCTACAGTTTATATACTAGAACAGAGTCCATGGAATCAGGGTCTAGGTAATGGGGTCTGGAATAGCCTGTGTCTAAAGGAGTTGAAGAAATCTGTGGGCTCTGATGTAATACCTATTTGCTACTGTAATGGAGTCTAGATATGATAAATGAATTATGTGAAATTAGTAGTTGAATTATAAAAGAAATTTGATAAGGAAAAATGGAGAGTGGAGTTTGTGGAATCTGGTTAGAGTATGTGGTTGGTTTTGAAGTTGATATCCATACAGTCCATAACATAATTGTTACAATTAGCATTTTCTCTGACAAACTCAATCTGCAGTTTTCTATTCTTAACAAGCTCACAAATAGTGTTCATGGATCCTGATGTGCTTGACCTTCTGATGGGATCTCATATTCATTGTCAGAGCAATAGCTTTCTGGTTATTACCATAAAGAATCTCTGGACAAGGCTGTGTTAATGAGCTTTCATCTATCCATAACATGATCCATATCATCTGCTGTGCTGCACAAGTGAGTGAAATATACTCAACTTTGACTGTGGACAAAGCAACAGTGCTCTAACACTTGGAGCTCCATCAGAAAGGTTCTCCAGATATGGTGAAAATATAACCAGAGGTCAACCTTGCAGTATTGTGGCATTCTGCATAATCTGTGTCCACTAATCTGATGGGAACAAGAGGTTGGTTATAGAAGAAGATGAGACCATAGTCTATAGTGTCTTTGATATAATCTAGAACATGGAGAAGTTGCTTTCCAGTGATCACAGCTAGAATTGTACTGGAATTGTGTGAGAAGGGTAATAGAAAAACATAAGTCTGGATAGATTGCTAATTGGCCCTATATTACCCATTCCAGAAATTAGTTGTCTATAGAGAAAACACTCTATCTCATTATTCTTGTTCTGAGTTATTAGTGACTGAGACACATTCAGAACAATTCTGACTGGCAATAGAGTCAATCTAACAGTGAGTTCTTCATGGTTGAAGTCAGTGGAGACACTCTCCCAGTATGGTTGTTGCAAAAAAGTAATTGTCCCAGTCATGAAATCCTAGTCTATTCTCATGTCAAAAAAGTTGTATATTTCTCTCATATTGTTGAGCTCCCATTTTGCTGCTAACTTATTCTTCCTAATTATAGCATTTTCCACCTCTCTCTTGTGAATGTCTAGTCATGATGTTAGAATTGTGCCAATAGAAGATAAAATGGAATGCATGTAGCAGAGTTTATAGAGTATATGTGCTCTTGGTCTAGAGTTAAGGATTAGTTTCATTGAGTTAGAGTCTGCAGAATGTAGTGAGAGTTAGAGAGTGAGGCCTGAAGGCTGAGAGAAAGTAGTGGGCTGAACCATGATATTTGAACTGAGGTATGTATAACTAGAGCTACAGTTTATATACTAAAGTGGAGTCCATGGAATCAGGATCTAGATAATAGAGTCTGGAATAGTCTGTCTGTATCTAGAGGAGTTAAGAGAACCTATGGACTCTGATGTAATATCTACTTGCTACTGTAACAAAGTCTAGATATGATAAATGAATTATGTGAAATTAGTAGTTGAAATATGAAAGGAATTTGATAAGGAAAAATAGAGAACAAGTCTGTGAAGTGCAGTTGGTATTGAAGTCAATATCCACAGAGTCCATGGCATAATCATTACAATATCCCCTCTTTAGTGTTCTTATCTCCAAGAGCACTGATTCAGATGTCTGAGTTTATCACATGGATTTAGGAAGGTGTGTCATATGTTTTCACCTCTTGAACTGCAACCACCATTGTCTCCTTAATCACAGAAAATTTCATCATATCCACTGTTGAGTACTATTGTTTTGACATTCTCAAGGTCTATGCTATACTCCAAGGGTTTTATGTAAAGCAGAATATAGCTGTGAAGGCTTATCAAAAGGCCATGGAGGAGCATACAGAATGGAAGGCTAAGCAGGCTAAGGCTGTGGAGTCTGCCAAAGCTGCTTTATTAAAGTAGCAAAAGAAAGAGGCTTAGAAGAAGAAGTTGGCCAAGTTAAAGATGAAAAGAGAAATGAAGGCTGCAGAGGCCATAGAAAAAGCCAAGTGTGAGAAAGAGGCAAAGACTATCTAAGAAGACCAAGCTGGATGAGGTGAGATATGTGGAGGGGGATAAGTGTTTTAGTCCTTGATTACTTTGGCTTACCAAGGGCTTTTTTAGAATATTGTGTGAAGTGTTGTTCTAAAGAAGCCTAATGCCTCATGAAGAAGAGATGATCATGTGAGCAGTGTGAGATGAAGAAAGCAAAATGTGTTTTTGAGATCAAGTGGGATTCTACAGAGACCAGAAGATTGATTGAATTGTTGGAGTTACTGCAGATAAGGCTGGATAGAATGGAGGGCCAATTGGACAGAGTCAAGAGAAAAGTAAATGCTTTTAGAGTCCAAGTTAATGACTTGGTTGATGATTTCCACTCTAGTACAGTAATTTGGCCTTCCTTGAGTCAGAAGAATTTGTTCAGCTTTGCATGCCATGAATTTTATGTATTTATCTAAATAAAATTGACCAGTAGCTAGAACACTATCACAGCAATATCATATTTTAAAATTAAGCCCATCTGAAGGTGCTAAGACACCCTCTGCCTATAAGCTACTGAAACGATGATGAGCCTCAGGGCTCTGTACACTCCAATTTTGCGGATTTATCCCTCCAGCGGCCTTTCACCAAACCAAACATTCCACACAAGCCCATATATACTTTATTGGGGTTTTCTGACGTTCTCTGACCTTAACGACTTAATGTCGAGGTGACGCAGCTAATTTCAATGTATCTCCTCCCTTTTAAACCAGCTTAAACCATTAGAGGTAATAGGGTGCAATACTGACATCAGTGGCATTAGTGCATCAAGTCACATAGGCACAGTCACGAGCACAGACCGGTAATATCGACGGCCCAGCCTTATAGGAGCTCAGCAACAGCAATTTGTCATTTCTGCAGTGAGTACACCCAGTGGGGACTTAGGGCGAAGTGATTGGTTATTGCTGTATAACCACAGGACTTAGACTGCACATGCTACCTAAAGGGTACTCATCCCTTTTCAGCATTATCTGCAGCATAAAGACAATGAATGTGGAATGGTTCTAATGCTGGAGCAAGAAAATTAAAGACGACGACATGAAAAAGGTGATGTTCACAACCTGCTGTATAGTCAGAAGGTCAAAAACACTTATGTTAACACATAGCCCTTCAGATATACCACAAGGATGCCATTTATTATATCTTACTATATAAACCCAGTAATTTCATACCTTACACTAGTTACTCTCTCTATTCCGTTTCCCCACATACACACATTGATTCGTTTACCTCAGTAACTCAACCAGCTTCGACAATACCGATAGTACACGTTTAATAGTGATTTTGTTTGCCACAAAGCTGAGCTTGACGTAGTTAAAGCTGAGAGCTTCACCACTCATCCTTTTGGACTTAAAACCTTGACTCTCATCATTGTTTTACTTCATTACTGGCATTTGCTCAGTGTTAGTAAGTGATAATGTGCAGTACTCACCTCTTTTAGTTTTATAGGAAAGAATTAGCTTCAATTTCACAAGATCAGATTAGTTTTAACAGTTTTCATTTTCACAAGACAATTAGCGAATCCATTTGGGATCAAGAGCAGTTGAATAGTATTGGATAGATAGGGCAGCTCTATTGCGAGCATTGCAAGGATAGGTTTTGAACAGATTTAGTATTGACAGATTGACAGATATAGGGCAGCTCTATTGTGAGCCTGCAGGAAATAGTATCAACCAGTTATAGGAATTGATTTGACAATAAGAGATAGGACCAGACAAAGGAAACAAAGAATAGTTTTGACAGAGATTGACAGTTTATAGGAATTAGGGCCAGAATCATCACAGATAAAGCTGAGACATAACCAGATAAAGCCAAGGAGACCAGAAATAAAGATGAGACCCACTATTGCATGCTATAGCCACAGAAACATCGACACAGACCCTTACCAAGATGATTAGGAGCTCATTTAATATCCAAGGATAATATGACAGACTTTTACACATCCCAGTTTCTTTCCCATCCAGTGATCCCAGTTTTACAACACACACCAGACCAGATAACAGAGACCAAAGGCGACTCAGAGTGTCGGAATCTGTAGTAACTTCTCATGAGACTAGAGAGAAGTCCCCCCATTTGGAGACGACAAGCCAGTCAGCATAGGATAGCCTGATTCGTCCAGTACCGAATACATATAGTGTTTTGCTGGTGGAATCAACACAAGTACAGAGGTACTCAGAAAGCTCATGCACAAACAAACAACACACCCAAGGAGTGGCTTACAAACAAAACTAGTTGTTCTGTAATACCGACACAAAGCCAAGACACCACAATTTCCATTTTGGTTCTTCGCACAGCGATATTCCAGAAGTATCCGACAACTATTCACCAGTTTATGTTCGGAGATCACTAAACCATCTGTACACCTCATCAATGAGATAAAAATGGGCAAAACCTTGTCCTCAAGTCAGCATGACTAACTGTGACCAGCTATGTCTGGCAGTGTCGCACATGCATCATTCCTCCTCTGACGAATCATTCTCATCACTGTTGCTCTCATTTTCAACCTCCTGCAGAGCTGACTTCATCCAGTCAGCCTTCAACACCTGAGGTGGACCCTTTGGCAGATCCTTCACTCTGACTCCCTCTTCCCTCAACCTTTGACAGAGCTTCTCATGCTCTACAATCTCTGCAGCCCAGTGTGTCTTAATTTCCTTCCACCACTTTTCTAGCTCTGTTTTAACCTTTTTTGCCTTTTCTTTCTGCAGCTTCCTCCTCAGTTTTTCTCTTTCCCCATCCTCACAAGCCTTGCCAGCATCCCGAACTGATTGAATTCTGAGCCTGTGAGATGCCGCCCTTTCCCTGCTATGCTGACCTTTGTACGATCCTTTGACTTCAGGTTTTGCTATTCTTCTTTTGCAATGACTCATGTTTCTTGGCTGCTTTGGAGAGTGCATGCCATGCCATACCTGATATCTTGAGAATTATTAGTCTCTTTTTTTAATGTCGGCAGACCCTTGATTAGTTTCCATTTATGGTAACTGGACTGAAATGTCATGCTATTACCCACTCTACCACTGTTTCTCAATTTGTGGGACTATTTCTATTCTATATGTGTAGTTATACAGGGAGAATTTGTCCATCAGAAGGTCAACAACATGCCTATGTTGTCTCAAGTGCGAAATATCTACTGTAGCTAGCCCAAAAAATAAAGCAAAAGTTGATGATCACTATTTTGATGAAATAACAGACTTGTTTGACCCACTGTGCTATGGTTTCTGCTTTGTTCTGCCCAAGACTTAATATAGAAGTGCATGATAGTTATATTGTTGTATATATAAAAGGAATAAGCCCCCAGGAAAAAATATCACCCAGTATAAATCATTGACTCAAGGAAGGCCAAATTACTGTAATGCTATCAAATATCCTGTAGACTTCATATCTAAACTCTATTGAGCTGAAAAAAAGGCATCTAGTAATAAGTTGAAGAATCTGAGCAATGTGGTCTCTGAGGCTTTCTGGTGAGCTATGAAGATACAGCTTGACAAAAATGTTACACAAGTCTAGAGGAAGTATATGTGACCAATGAGGATACATTTTTTGGTAGAGATCCATTTAAGTTAGTGAATATGACTTTCTGATCCAGAACACTTCATAAAGGAGGCCTTAAAAAGGCCAAGAAAGTGTCAAAGGCCTTTGAGAAGACAAGAAGTGAATTTTATATTGTTAGAAGCCATTGGAGTAAGTGGGCTTTTTGGAAAGGTCTGTTGAAAGATTTTAACTACTTTGTTGTGGATTCTAATGATAAGAGAGAGAAGGAGGAGGATGCTAGAAAGGAGATGAAGCCTATTAGTATTAAGGCTTTGGACAAGTTGGTGATGGAGTCTGTAGAGTCTAATGATGATAAAGAGAATAAGGGAAAAAAAGATGCAAAGAGGTGAGAATGCTGACAAGATTGAGATGGCAAAGACTGTGGGTTTCAGCTTCTGAGTCTTGTTTTATATATTTTCTTAGACTTGTAGTATGTTTTGATTTTCACAGCATCTGAAGAGACAATTATATATCTGATTTTTCTTGAAATCATATGTGAGTAAGACAAATGAAGTGGGAATAGATATCTGTGGATTCCACTTAGAATTAAAGTATGAATTTGAAATAGGATTTCAGAATTTAATTTGAAATTAAAAAAGTAAAGTGTGGAGTTTTATATATAAGCAGTAAAGAGTAAATAAAATACAGAGGACTGTTCTGGATTAGAAAATAAATTTATAATAGTTTCTGAGAATTGAATTTGAAATAGTGAAAACCAAGTCTATGAAAAATGAAGAAAATCAAATATAAGAATGTTGGAGAGTGGATTTACAAATGGTGACTTTAGATAGTGAACCTGGTTTGTCTAAGTGGCAATGATGGAAATCTTCAATGTACTTATGCATGAAGAATTTGATAGCAAAGATCTTTGCAAACTCTTTATTTGTATCTTTTTAATCTAACTACTGGATATGATACAAAAGTGGCCATAATTTGGAATGGTATTGGTTTTAATGGATTCTAGTTAAGAGATGTGAAAGACTGAACAGATGGATTGAAGGTTTGCAGAGAGTTTCAGAGTGAAAGAGTGGGATTCTAGGCTGAGCAATGATGTCAAATGGTCTAAGGAATTTCTCAGACAATTTTGCAGTAAGGCAAGTAGTTCTAATGTGTTTAGCACTCAGGTAGACTTTATCTTCTATTTTGAAATCTGGAGCTAGAGTCTGTCATTTATCAGCCTGGAGTTTGTAGCAAGACTGAGCTTGGGCAATTTCATTTCAGAGGAATTGGTGAAGGTTATCAAGGTTGACAATGAAATTATAGGTCTGGATAGAAGTGATATCATATTCAGGGTATACTGTAATATTTAGATGGTATCTCTTGTTAGCAAAGAATGGAGAGATTCTAGTGGAGGCATTCAAAGTATTATTGTATGCAAACTTGGCATTGGATAGAAGGGTATTCCAGTTGTCTTGCTGATAGAAGCAGTAGATATGGATATACTGCTTAAGAGTTTAGTTAGTATGTTCAGTCTGTCCATTGGCTTCTGGGTGATATCTGAAGGTGAAGTGAAGCACCATATTGAGAGCTTTAGCAAGGGCACATATGAATTGGGAGATAAATTCAGATCCACAGTTAGAGATAATGTGGTTAGGAATCCCATGCTTGGAGAAAACATGGGTCACAAAGAGTTAGGCAAGTTCTGAGGAGTCAATGGTATCATGGATAGAAATGAATATAGCTTACTTACTTGCATGGTGATATGCCTTCTGATGGTGTAGCTATGTAATTTTGCAAATTGCACTATGCTATACTGAATCCATAAGCCAGAGCTGTGAAACAGGATCTAGAAAGTGTCCCCTTGCACTGGTACTGTAGACAGAATGTGGCCTGAAGTGATGACAGATAGAGCACAAGATTCAGGTTGAGAACAATGCCAAGATGGGTTGGACTCACCACAGGATTGATGTGCTCAACACTAGACATGTAGACACATGCTAGGGACTAAAACAGAAAGTGTGGCAGTCAAGAAGTGAGACACCAGAGATTAACAGAGGCATGGGGGTGCACTGCTATAAGGAAAGTAGGCATGTGCTCTTAATTACAAAGACAGTGACAGTGTAAAGCTCACAACAAGGAGAAGGAGTGCTAAGATGTGATATTCTAAAATAATAATTAAAATGATTATATCCTAGGCAAACTCATGGCTAATTCAGAAACCAAGAATAGACAGAGAGCATGTGAAGTATGTGCTCTCCCAAAGACAAGGCATAGTGTCTCTGCATGAGCTTTGAATACCTTGAAGGCTGATAGAGCATTACTCTTCTGTTTGAGAAAATGCACTGACCAGATTCATGTAGCATCACAGATAAATGTAATCAAATAATGGAATTCCTCTTGAGTGACAGTGGGCATAGGCCTCTTGAAATCTGAGTATATGAGTACAAGTTATCCAGTAGTTTCAGAGCAAGCACAGTTGAGTGCAAACTCAATAGCTGGTAATTTTGAAACCTAGTCCCTTTGAATTGAATCAACACATTGTCAAAGCATTTAGGTAATTGTACAATTAGCCCTTTCAGTAGAACCATCACTCTGAGGGTGATACACATTGGACATATTCAATTGAGTGCCAGTAAGTTCATGCAATTGTTTCCAGAATGTACTTGTGAACAGTGAGTCCCTATCACTGATAATTTGTCTAGACATTTCATAAGGCTTGTATATATTTTCAAACATCAATTCTGTGACTTGGTAAGCTGAATACATGGTATGGCAAGGTACTAGGTGTACCATCAATGTGAATAAGTCTATGATGATGGTTATTGAGTCAAAAGTACCATCACAATTTTTTGAGTCTTGTAATGGGCTTACAAAGTCAACACCAATAGCATCCCATGGATATGTTAGAATTTTCAATGGATAAAGCAATCCATATGGCTTCTGGTTGTTGGGTTTACTCATTTTGCAAGTATGATATGATTCATAACAGAATTTCACATCAGGAACCATGTCCTTCCACCAGACACTCTGGTGAAGGTAATCCAAGGGTTTACCAGGACCAAGATGAGCTAGAATTGAATATGCCTCTGAAATAATTATTTCTTGACCTGAGTGACTATTTACTAGTATATGTGGTATGCATAGGACTTGGCTACTATCCTGCTTGAGGTATAATAGGCTTGATGTCTGATTCCATTCAAAATTTGCAAAATGCTCTGGATTTTCAACAATTCATTTGAAGAGAGGGTCTTTAATATATTTATGTTGTATTGCCTTTTTGAAATCAATTCTGTCAAGTGTGGGCAATGAGTTAAGCAATGTTGCTTCAGTCATGCTTACTTCTTGTTTGTTAGTCTTGCATTTAAAATTCAAAGCTATCTGGAACTTGTCTAGCTCATTCCTCTATCTTAACACTCACATATATGTCTAATGAGGTTCCTACATGTGTTGGATCTGAGATTTCAATGTTCCCTTTATTGTGAGCACTTGGCCTCACAGGGATCTTGATAATAAGCTTCTCATGCTCTTTACCACCATTGATTTGCTTCAATCTTTGAAGAGAAATTTGTTCAGGTGTATTGGGGTTTGAACTCATCAAATCCTCAGTACTCCCACCCTCCTGTGTGCATCATGGTCCAAGAATGCATACACATTCTATCATACACTTAGTAAACTTTGCAGACATCTCTGAATGACTTGTATCCACATTGGAATGTTTAGAAAGAGCTCTAGAGCATGTTGTATGCACTGCAAAGGCCTCCAGGCCAGATAATAGCAGTATGGTGGTTCTATGGCTATTTAAATGGTCCATACTAATGTTGTCATCATGTCTAGTGTATTCTGAGCTTGTGTAACAATCATGCCATGGACCCCATGGCCATTGACTTCAAGACCAATCGCATACCCCAACCAGACTCTGCCAGACTCCACTCTCCATTCTTCCTTATCAAATTCCTTTTATATTTCAACTACTAATTTCACATAATTCATTTATCATATCCAGACTCCATTACAGTAGCGAATAGGCATTACATCAGAGTCCACGGGTTTCCTCAACTCCTCTAGATACAGACCATTCCAGACTCCATTACCTAGACCCCGATTCCATGGACTCTGCTCTAGTATATAAACTGTAACCCTAGTAGTATATACCTCAGTTCGAATATCATCTTGGTTCAGCCCAATACTCTCTCTCTCGGCCTTCAAGCCTCATCCTCTAACTTCTACCATATTCCACGGACTCTGACTCTGTGGAATTAACCTTGATTCCAGTAGTATCAACTCTGCAGACTCCATCCACAATCCACTTCAGCCCTCGACCCAAGGGTGACATTGCTAATAGCTTTGCCAAGGACACATGCACTCCATGGACTCTGCTATGTGCATTCCATCTTATCTTCTATTGGCACAATCCTAACAGTATATTCAAACTCAACCCCTTGAGTCAAATTTAGTAGACATGTCAACTACAATTCTTGAACAAGCTGAAACCTCCATCTTGGATGAAACCTGTCCACGTTACTCCATGACTGATATCCTGGCCTCTGTCTCCAAACCAGACGAAGATTTGTTTGGTGTGGACTCTGCCCCTTCACAACGTTCCCATAGGGAAACCTACACCCACAGTGGCTTCACGGCCTGCCAATCCAAATTCAACCCAGAATTCCCCAACCCCTTTTCCAATTCCACTACCCCTGCCAATAGCCATGGTCACATCTGACATCATCACCTAACTGTCAAGGAGGCAGATTTTGCCTCCACCCTCAAAGGGCAGAATGACGATGACAGTGACAATAGTGATGATGAGCCAGACACTCCCAGCAACCGCAATCCACTTCTGCAAGGCTGAGATCGCCAACCTGAAGGTGGCCCACCAAATCCAGGTGGCCCTGGAGGACCAGGCAGCCCCAGTGGACCAGGTGGACCAGGTGGACCAGGTGGCAACCCTCCCAATCCTCCTAACCCTCCTAATCCTCCCAACAATCCCAACAATGAGGCCCAGCTGCTTGCTGACTTCATGAATTTAATCTGTAGGTTAACCAATCAGTTCAATAATCCCCCACAATGTCCAGTCCATACAAAGGTTAAGGAACCTGACACCTTTGACGGTGCAGACCTGCGGAAACTAAAGGCCTTCATTGTCTCCCTCCAGTTGAACTTTAATGACTGACCGGAAGCCTTCTGGGCAGATGCTGCTAAAGTCAACTATGCTATTTCCTATCTGTCCAGAGTCACCCTCAACTGGTTTGAACCGGACATCCTCCAACCCAACCACCTCAATCCCCCAGCCTGGACCCATTCCTATGCTGCATTCCTTGCAGAACTGCAGAATAATTTTGGCCCATTTGATGCCATCAGAGATGCTGAAGATGAACTGGAAAATCTTCGCATGCAAGACAGTGACCAGATTATGAAGTATATAGTCTGTTTTAACCAGCATGCCACCATCATTGGATATGGCAACAATTTCCTCTGTCATGCCTTTTACCACAGACTTTGTCCATGAATCAAGGATGATATGGCTCATCATGGTAAGCCTAACAATCTACAGGATATGCATAATCTGGCCCAGGAGCTGGACGCCTGCTACTGGACCCGGAAAGCTGAGATTTTCCAGGAAAACTGTGATAGGCCCTCTAATCCCTCCTCTTCTTCCTCCTCTAAATCCAAGAATTCCCAATCTGGCAACTCCTCCATGGCCCTGAAACCATCCAACTTGGGATCTTCATCCTCCTCCAATTCCTTGGGCACATCCAAGAAGCCCTATGCTGACAAGCTAGGCAAGGATGGCAAGCTCACACCTGAGGAAAAGGAACATTGCTGCAAGAATGATCTCTGTATGTTCTGTGGTAACAAGCACAAGACCGAGGACTGCAACAAGTGAAAAGCTGTGGCTGCAGCCCATGGCTGTGCAGCTGAAGTTGCTGAAACCACCACCTCTATTGAACCAGCTCCTGTTGAGTCAGAAAAATAGAGAGCAACCCTGTTTCCTCCATGCAAGGGCAGAGTTGCGTTGACTGTCATTGCACTATGGAGATCATCACCCTCAATGCTGCTGCTCTTTCCAACCATTCCTTCACTGTATCCCTATCCTCCAAAGTTGATTCCAGATTGGAATCCAATGGATCTTCTATTTCCACTATCTTACACTTTCTTGCTCTTATTGACTCAGGTTCAAGCCACTGCTTCATCGACTCCAAATACGTTGAGGACCATAATCTCTCCACCACTTCCATCCCTTTTGTACAACTTCGGCTCCTTGATGGCTCCTCAGGATCTCACATCTCCCAATCCATTACTCTCCCTGTCCAGTTTCTGACAGGAGATGTCTTACCCATTGACTTCTATGTCACTCATCTAGATTCATCCTGTAACCTTGTCCTGGGATACAACTGGCTCTCCTGCTTCAATCCATTGATTGACTGGGCAGAGAACAGTATCACTTTCTGCCCAAAGCTATTTGGTGTTTCTCATTCCCTCAGCGCTCCCATGGCTGATGACACAGCAGTGCCAGCTCGCCTGGACCCTTCCAGTCCACTCCCATCCAGTCCCACTCTGAGATCCCAATGGACTTCGCCACCTTTCAAACCCATTTATTCCTATCCCTCCATTCCATTATTCTCTGCTTTGGTCTCACCCAAGATATCTATTATTTCCACAGCTGCTTTTGTCTGAGCTTGTGCAGAAGAAGGTGCACAACAGTACACCCTTCAACCCTCTCTGCCAAGTATTAGTGGCCAGGCTGTCTCCACTGGCCCCATGGATTTATCTGATGTCCCACCAGAGTATCACGAGTTTGCTGATGTATTCAGTGATTCCCTATCCATGAAATCAGTTCAATAATCCCGAACATCGCCCATTTGACCTCAAAATCAATATTGAGGAAGGCACTTCACCCCCACTTGGACCCATCTATTCACCTAGAATCTGCTCAAAGCCCTATAGAATTTATTGATGATAACATGCTAATGGCTTCATCACTCCCTCAGGTTCCCCCCATGGAGCTCCAGTGCTCTTCGTCAAGAACCAAATCTGGTGAACTTAGGCCATGTGTAGATTTCCATGGCTTGAACAAACTAAGCAAAAAAGACCATTATCCACTTCCTTTAATCTCTGTTTCTTGACTCCAGCATCTGCAGGGGAGACTGTACACTAAACTCAACCTCTGTCATGCCTACCACCTAGTGATATCAAGGAGAATGGCCTGCACTCTAGTAATGGCACAATGGCTGCATACCAGAAGATTGGAACCACACTGTGAATGACCAGTGATGACATTGAAAGCACATGGAAGGTGCACTCTCCCAAAAACAATCCTTCTATGCTCAATTGACATCTTTCAGAAATATAAAAAGGATCCTTGTTGCTAAACAGGATGACATCCTCTCTCAAATCCGATAGCCGGCTGAAGAGTCAGAACATGCTATGGAGGTGTTTTGGACATGCAGGAATAGCACTCAATGGTGCATGGACCTTTACCCAATATGTAGATAACCAATTGGTAATGGAGAGCACATATAAATACGGTAGGCACACAGTGGTATAGCTGAAGGTTCCCACTGCCTCTATTGCCCACTGGTAGTGTGTAAGCAGAAAGTTGACACTCTGTTTCCTGGTGCAGGGGGAGGTTTTGAATATAGAGATTGGTTCACCTCAATAAAAGCTCTGTGTCCAAATTGTGATCAACTCTAAGTTCATCTAGGGGACATCTGGGATCCAGAGCGCTTGCACTCTCATGTGTCCACTATCTTCAGGTGACACATGAAGCTACAGTTGGCAGAGGTTCAAACCCTTTGGCTTGTGGGACGGTGTTTCTTGTGTCTTTGGGTTTGTCTGACTCAGCACAGGTTCAAACCCTGTGGAGTTATGATCGGTTAGGAAGCTAGAGCACATTGGTTCAAACCCAGTGGCTCTTGTGGATTGGATTTGGGAGCATCTCTTGGAAGAGCGCATTGTGTTTGGGTTAGCTTTGTGTGTTTTAAGGGCAAATTGTGTTGCGCTCTGCATCTGGGACGGTGCATTTGTGATATTACCTTGAGGCCCAGCAACAAAGTCACCACCTCTTGTAACAAAAGTCTAGAAAATCGGAGAGTGCACCTGTTTAAAGCGTATTTGAGGTCCTAGAACCCATCTTATCAATTCCACTGCTTGCTTCTATCGCATTATAATCCCCCACGAACTAAAGAGTGTGTGGTTGTTGTGTGTGGTTGTAGCATCGAGGGTTAGAGTGTGATTCAGAGTCTGTAGTCTCTGCTCGCATTTCAAGTCCATTTTGGCTGTGCACAGCGACTTGCCTCTTCAACAAGTTTGCTGATGTATTCAGTGATTCCCTATCTGAGAAGCTTCCCAAACATTGCCCATTTGACCTCAAAATCAATATTGAGGAAGGCACTTCACCCACACTTGGACCCATCTATTCCCTCTCAGAATCTGAACTCAAAGCCCTATGTGAATTTATTGACAATAACATCCATAATGGCTTCATCACTCCCTCACGTTCCCTCCATGGAGCTCCAGTTCTCTTCATCAAGAAAAAATCTGGTGAACTTAGGCTCTGTGTAGATTTCCGCAGCTTGAACAAAATAACCAAAAAAGACTGTTACCCACTTCCTTTAATCTCTGATCTTTTTGACTCTGCATGCTCTGCACATCTGTACACTAAACTCAACCTCTGCCACACCTACCACCTAGTCCACATAGCTGAAGGAGATGAATGGAAAACTGCATTCCAGACATGTTATGGATCCTTTGAATGGCATGTTATGCCATTCAGACTCACCAATGCCCCAGCAGCCTTCCAACACTTCGTCAATGAAATCTTCTCCGACATGCTTGACGTATCCATTGTTGTCTACCTTGATGACATCCTCATCTACTCCAATAACCTTGTGGAACACCGTGAACATGTACATGAAGTCCTACACAGACTACGAGCTAATTCACTTTATTGCAAAGGATCCAAATGCGAGTTTCACCAGGATTCTGTGGAATATTTAGGCTACATCCTCTCTCCTGAAGGCTTACACATGGCTGAAGACAAAGTTAAAGCCATCATTGACTGGCTGGTACCGTGGAAGGTTAAAGATATCCAATCATTTCTTGGTTTTGCTAATTTTTACTGTTGTTTTATCCATGAATATAGTGAAATTGTCTTGCCCTTAACTCGTCTCACCTGTAAGGGTATTCCATGGAAATTTGACAATGACTGCCTGGCTACATTTAATGAGCTCAAGCAGGCATTCACTCATGCTCCCATCCTTACCCACTGGATTCCCGACTGCCAACTGGTTGTGGAAACCGATGCATCTGACTATGCTATTGCTGCCATCCTCTCCATCTACCTCAAGGATGGTGATATCCACCCCATTTCCTTCCTGTCCTGTAGTCTCCATGGAGCTGAACTCAATTATGATACCCATGATAAAGAGCTTCTAGCCATTTTTGAAGCCTTTAAATACTGGTGTCATTACCTTGAAGGTTCCGCAGACTCCATTGATGTTGTCACTGACCACAAGAACCTTGAATACTTCTCCACTACTAAGATTCTCACTCGACAACAAGTACGATGGTCTGAATTCCTTTCCCAGTTTAACCTGGTAATCCAGTTCTGACCAGGGAAACCAGGTGGAAAACTGGATGCACTCACTAGATGATGGGATGTCTACCCTAAAGAGGGGGATAGCCAATATGCCCAAGTCAATCCTCATAATTTCCATCCTGTGTTCACTCAAGAACAGCTCTCTGCCTCCCTCCATGCTACCCTCCTGGAAGGTCTGGTACTCCATGCTAGTGCTATCATGGATATTGATACCCTACACTCTGATATCAAGCAAGCACAACCCATGGATTCTGCGACCTCGGAAGGTTTCTGCCTCACCTCTTTATCCAATCCCTCTCAGTGGTCCATGGACGAGTCAGGCATTCTATGCCTTGACAATCACATATATGTCCCAGACTCTGCCGATCTCCATCTGCATGTCCTCCAGAACCATCACGATCATATCCTGGCAGGTCATTTCAGCCAAAACCACACCCTCAAGCTGGTCCGCTGGAATTATACCTGGCCACAGATGCATGAATTTGTTCACCATTATGTTAAATCCTGCACAATGTGTGGCCACAATAAAACACCTAGACACCATCTATTTGGTTTGCTCAAACCCTTGCCTGTACCGTCTTGACCATGGGATTCCATCTCCATGGACTTCATTGAACAGCTCCCAGAATCCAATGGATTCACTGCCATCCTAGTAGTTGTTGACCATGCAAGTAAGCAAGCCATATTCATTCCTACCCATGATACCATTAACTCCTTGGAACTCACCCAACTCTTTGTAACCTATGTCTTCTCCAAGCATGGTGTCCCCAACCACATCACCTCTGACCATGGATCTGAATTTGTCTCCCAATTCATGCATGCCCTTGCTAAAGCCCTTGATATGGGACTTCACTTCACCTCCAGATACCACCTGGAAGCCAATGGACAGACTGAACATGCAAACCAAACTCTGGAGCAGTACATCTGTATCTACTGCTCTTACCAGCAAGACAACTGGGACACCCTCCTACGCATTGCCAAGTTTGCATACAATAATGCTCTGAATGCCTCCACTGGAATCTCTCCATTCTTTGCTAACAAGGGATACCACCCAAATATCACAGTACACCCTGAACACAACATTGCTTCTGCCTGGGCCCATGAATTTGTTGTCAACCTTGATGACCTTCACCAATTCCTCCAAGACAAAATTGCCCAAGCCTAGTCTTGCTACAAACTCCAGGCTGATAGACGACAGTTCCCAGCTTCAGACTTCAAAGTAGGTGATAAAGTCTATCTGAGTGCTAAACACATTAGGACCACTTGCCCTACTGCAAAATTTTCTGAGAAATTCCTCGGACCATTCGATATCATTGCCCAGCCTGGATCCCACTCCTTCACTCTCAAACTCCCCACAGACCTCCAATCCATCCACCCAGTATTCCATGTCTCCCAACTGGAACCCGTCAAAACCAATACCATTCCCAATCATGACCAACCTCCTCCTCCTAGTTGAAGTCAACAGTGAAGAGCAATATGAGATTGCCCAAATCCTTAATTCCAAGCTTGACTGTCAGTTCCACTGCCCACTCCTGTATCGTGTCCAATGGTTAGGTTACGAAGGTACAGACAAAGAATTTGCTTGGATCCCTGCTACTGAATTTTCCATGGACAAGTACATTGAAGACTTTCACCATCATTACCCAGACAAACCAGGCCCACTATCCAAGGTCACCATCTGTAAAGCCACTCTCCAACATTCTCATCCTTGACTGTTTATTTCCCCATGGACTCCGTTCCTACCATTTCAAATTCAATTCTCAGAAACTATTACAAATTCCTTTTCTAACCCAGAACAGCCTCTTTATTTCACTTCTCTATTCATAGAGACTCTGCAGATTCTGCTCTGGCAATTTCAAATTAAATCCTGGAATTGTATTGCAAATTTAATTCCTAATTTGGAACAGACTCCATTGGACCCTCTTGTCCACTTCACCACCCTTACTCACACATTCCCAAGAAAATCCACATAATATTGCTCTTCTGGGCACCAAGCAATAAACACTACAAGTCCAAAATATTACAAGACTAGAAGCTGGAACCCGCAGCTTCCACCATCTTGACATCACCTTGTTCCTCACCCTCCTCTTCCTCTTCCTCCTCTCCATTGTCCCCCTCATTGCTCTCCTCCCTGGACTCTAGGGATACCACGACCAGATCATCCAAGGCCTCGACACCAATCTGGTCCCCTCCCAGCTTCATCTCCTCCCTTGCCTCTCCATCAGCCACTCCTTCATCCTCAGAGTCCACAACAAAATAATCATCTGACCCTCTCAACAAGGCCTTCCAGAAGGCCCACTCACTCTAGTGGCCTCTGACAGCATAAAACTCTGCCCTTGCCTTCTCAAAGGCCCTTGCTGCTTGCTTCACCTTTTCAAGTCCACCTTCACCAAAGATCCCAGACCAGAGGCTCATGTTGGCCAACTCAAAAGAATTACTGCCGGAGAAAGTTTCATCATCCACTATATGTTTCCTTCACACTTGCGCTACATCCTTATCAAGACACATCCTCATCACCCAGCAGAGAGCCTTGGACGCCGCAGCCCCAAAATCCTTTAACTCCATTAGTAACATGGCCCACTCTTTCTGGTGAAGCTCTGAGACATAATCCGGCAGGTATTTGATGTCATCACCAGAATGGTAGTTGTCGACCAAGTCATCAACGTGGGCCTGGACAGCATCAACCTTTTGCTCTACTCGATCCAGCTGGGCCTCCATTCCATCCAACCTTGCTTGAAGCAACTCCAGCAACTCGATGATTTGCCTGGAGTCTGTGGTCTCCACCTCAATTCCAAACACACACTTGGCCTTTCTCAGCTGACATCGCTCGCATGACCAACCCTTCTTGATCATGCAGTGGGCACCCTCAGAGTGACACTTAACACAACAATCTGAAACAGGTTAGCTACAAGTCAAAAAGGAATCAAAGGAACACTTACCTCCTCTGGTAAATTCCACCCCATCCATCTTAACCTTCTTCTTAGGAGGCTTTTCCAATAGCCCCACGGACCCCTCTTCCTTGCTGCCAACAAAGGAAGCAGACTTCAGCTTCCTCTTCTTCCACCCTGCAGCCTCCAATGGCATTTCCTTTCCCTTTGACTTTGAGATGGGATGCCTCCTCACCTCCACAACTGCCTTGGCCTTTCCCTTATCCATCTTTTCTGTGGCCTTTTTGTCCACAGCCTCCTTCTCCTTCCTCTCATTCTCCGCCTCTGTAGCCTCCCTGTTGGCCTTCTTTATCCTTTCCTCTTCCTCTCTCTTCTTCTGCTTCTCCTCCTCCTGCTTAACCTTTTCTGCTGCAAGCCGTTTCTCCTTGAACTCTGCCAACCTCTTATCCCAGCTTTCCTACCTCTTTTTCTCCAAGGCTGCTTCTTGCTCAGCTTCCACAGCCTTCATCCGCTCCAGCTTCCACTCTTTATGATCCACTACCACCTTCTTATAAGCCTCTATGGCCCCACTCCACTCTTCGTAATATGCTGTTAATTCCTCTTTGTCCTTGAAGGTATTGAGCTTGGGGGAAGGAGGAACGACATATGGCTCAGGTGTTTGAGAGTGGCAGTACTGTTGAGCAGACATGTTCAGCATTGAAAACTACAGCAGACTGGGAGATGATAATAGTTCAAGTTCAAGAGGAAAACATCATGTGACACCCCATCACCAATCCATGCGACAACCCTGGCCATCGGGATCAGTGCTCTTGAGGGTAAGAATGCTAAGGGGGGGATACTGTAACAATCATGCCATGGACCCTGTGGCCATTAACTTCAAGACCAATTGCATACCCCAACCAGACTCCACTGGACTCCACTCTCCATTCTTCCTTATCAAATTCCTTTTATATTTCAACTACTAATTTCACATAATTCATTTATCATATCCAGACTCCATTACAGTAGTGAATAGGCATTACATCAGAGTCCACGGGTTTCCTCAACTCCTCTAGATACAGACCATTCCAGACTCCATTACCTAAACCCTGATTCCATGGACTCCACTCTAGTATATAAACCGTTGAAGAGGCAAGTCGCTGCGTGCAGCCAAAATGGACTCGAAATGCGAGCAGAGACTACAGACTCTGAATCACACTCTAACCCTCGATGCTACAACCACACACAACAACCACACACTCTTTAGTTCATGGGGGATTATAATGCGATAGAAGCAAGCAGTGGAATTGATAAGACAGGTTCTAGGACCTCAAATACGCTTTAAACAGGTGCGCTCTCCAATTTTCTAGACTTTTGTTACAAGAGGTGGCGACTTTGTTGCCGGGCCTCAAGGCAATATCACAAATGCACCGTCCCAGATGCAGAGCGCAACACAATTTGCCCTTAAAACACACAAAGCTAACCCAAACACAATGCACTCTTCCAAGAGATGCTCCTAAATCCAATCCACAAGAGCCACTGGGTTTGAACCAATGCGCTCTAGCTTCCTAACCGATCATAACTCCACAGGGTTTGAACCTGTGCCGAGTCAGAGAAACCCAAAAACACAATAACACCATCCCACAAGCCAAAGGGTTTGAACCTCTGCCACTTAGGGAAAAGAGCGCAAGCTAATCAGTCCAAAGGGTTTGAACCTCTGCCGACTGTAGCTCCACGCGTCACCTGAAACCCTACACACATGAGAGCGCAAGCGCTCTGGCCTCCCTAACATCCCCTAGATGAACTTAGAGTTGATCACACTTCACACAGAGTTTTTACTGCTGTGAACCAATCTCTATATTCGAAACTACTGACTGAACTGACTGAGAGTGTCAACTTTTGCTTACACACTGCGCAGAGGGGGCCTGAAGCTTGTCTTCTACTCCGTATCTACTGTATTTATATGCGCTCTCCATTCCAAACCGACTCTACGTATTAGGCAATGGTCCATGCACCAAGAAGCGCATCCGGCATGCCTCCCTATGGTCGTCATTCTGACTCGTTTATTTCCGGCCTTCGGATTTGAGTCCTACTGAGTCACTGCCTGTCCAGCAGAGAGTGCTCCTTATGTTTCCGAGCAGCATGTGCTATCTCCGAGCATCGTTTTCAGGAGCACGCACCCTCCACATGCTCCTCTGTTATCCCCAGTCCAGGTCCATGTGCGGTTTAAGTTCCCTGGTCCTGTTTCATCTTTTAGGTTATCTTTTCCTTAGTACTGGGCTGATGATAGTTCAAGTCAAGAGTGAAAAATCACTGCACATGATCTCACAAATCCTGGACTGTTGGCCATATGATATCAGTGCTCTTGAGGGCAAGAATGCTAAGGGGGGGATACTGTAACGCATCATGCCGTGGATCCCCAGTGGCCATTGACTTCAAGACCAACCGCATACCCCAACCAGACTTTGGACTCCTTCTCTCCATTCTTCCTTATCAAATTCCTTTTGTATTTCAACTACTAATTTCACATAATTCATTTATCATATCCAGACTCCATTACAGTAGCGAATAGTCCTGTTACATCGGAGTCCAGGGTTTCCTGACTCCTCTAGATACAGGTATTCCAGACTCCATTACCACCCTGATTCCACAGACTCCGCTCTAGTATATAAACCGTAACCCTAGTAGTACATACCTCAGTTCGAATATCATCTTGGTTCAGCCCAATACTCTCTCTCTCGGCCTTCAAGCCTCATCCTCTAACTTCTACCATATTCCACGGACTCTGACTCTGTGGAATTAACCTTGATTCCAGTAGTATCAACTCTGCAGACTCCATCCACAATCCACTTCAGCCCTCGACCCAAGGGTGACATTGCTAATAGCTTTGCCAAGGGCACATGCACTCCGTGGACTCCACTACATGCATTCTGTCTTATCTTCTATTGGCATGATCCTAACAGCTTGCACAAACAGTTCCTGGCATATAATCAGTATAAATGTGTAATAGAGCATCTGAGAGGATATTCGACTCTTCAGATACATATTTAATATTGAAATCAAATACACTCATTTTTTCCAACCAGTATGCTTGTCTACCTGTTAGGCCTTTCTGTTTCATAAGGTGAATGAGTCCCTTATGATCTGTTATCCAAGTAAACCTAACACTTTGTAGGATATTCTGATGTCACAACATTGTTTCAAGACCTGCAAGCATTTCAAGCTCATGTACTGTATAATTCTGCTATGCAGAACTGAGTTTTGCTGTATAGAATGCTGTGACAGTAGCCTTCTGCCAATCATCACCACATCTTTATAACCAGGTGTATAGTTCAATAGTACCTGACTATAGTTGTGGTAATGTTTCACAATTTCTTTGATCTCATTAAAGGCTTGTTGTTCAGTATAAGACCAATGAAATGGAACTGTTAAACCAGTCAATCCATAAAGAATTCCTATGGGACCATGGATGTGAGATAAGTCATCTACAAGGTATTCAACACTTCCCAGAAATCCTGACAATAATCCCTTTGATGTAGGGGTTTTCCAGTTTGTAACTGAGTCAACTTTATCAGGATCCATGCATATACCATTGTCATCTATGATATGACCAAGTATCTTTATTTCTTTTGGCAAGAAATTCAACTTAAACATGCTCAGGTATAGTTGCTCTCATTTTAACACATCTATAATGCATTTGACATGTTTAACATGTTTCTCAAAACTATTAGAGTATATAATCACATTATTGAGATAAACTTTTATAAAGACACCTATGTATGGCAAAAAAATATTGTTCATCAGCACTTGGTATATGGCAGATGCATTGCAATCACCCTACTGAAGAACAAGACTCACTATATTTCCATCTGGAGTGGTGACTGTAGTCCTATTGACATGCTCTAGTATGACTTGAATCTGCTTGTAGGCATCCTTTCCATTGATTATGCTGTGATATTTGCACTTGGAAACTCAACACAAGATCTCTTTGATGCTTGGAAGAGGTGTAGACACCTTGTGAGTGTTTGCATTGCATGCATGCAAGTCTACAACAGTCTGAAGCAAGTGTTTCTGTTTCCCTACTTTAGGAATCAGCATCATTGGTACTGAATTTCCAGTGGTAGTGAGTTTCCACCTATCAGATGATAAGTAATCCCTTTGTTTCTGATCCCATTGTGAACAAAATGCCTCAGAGCATTGAGACAGTCTCCAGAGATACACCTTGTGCTCATCTATGAGTGGAATCTCATGGTTAATACTTTGTAATGGCAGTAAGGGTATTTCTGAAACTGTCTTGCAGATAGGATCAGCATATTCTTGAAGCTCTGCATAAACTTGCTCAAGTGCATCCTCACTAATCAGCATAGCTTGTGTCTGGACCTTACTAACATTATCTCTAACCATAGGTAATGCTGTATCACTTCCAATCTCAATAGATGAAGGATTGAAGCTAACATGAATGTTGTATTGATATAACCATGGTGTACCAAGAACCATATCATATCCAGATAGATTTGCAATGCCAAAGTAATGCTCTGCTTGAATATTCTGGTATTTGAACTGAATCTTTGTTCCATAGAGTATCTTTGAATGTGATTCTTGTACTGCAAGATGAAGCAAAATAGCATTTGGCAGATAAGTCTTTGTTACTCCCAATTGATCTGTCAACTATGTGGACATAAAATCTCCAAGAGATCCAGTATCAACTAAAGCATGACAGGGCCTTCCATTGACACTTACTACAATGACAAGAGGTCAAGGTACCATACAACTGATGTCCTTGATGACTGCAGCATGTCTCTGGACAGCTAGATAAGTCTTAGGTTTGATTTGTACCCCAGCTATACTCATTACATGTGCATAGCCATTGTGTTCCTCCCAATGTAGGTTTCCATTCATCAAATGCAAGTAGTTATTTGATGCTGCAACTATAGAATCAAGTTCTCACTTGAAGGAATTCATTTCTGAAGACTGCAAGAATAATCTGGTGAGGAATTTGTATTCCACAGATCCCTGAAGTTGTTGCAATAACTTCTCATAGGCTAGATTCAACTTCTTTTGATACCAGTTGGATAAATCAAAGTTCAGATTGGTCAAGTAATCAATGGATATCAACATCTTAAAGTCTTGATAGAGATCTTCAATGATATAGGCATATATAGGCTTTCTTGAGTTCAGATATACAATGAATTGAACATTATTTTCAAGGTTTTCAATGTCTATGATGCATGGAACATGTCTTGTTAATGATTTCTGAACTGCAGTAGCAAGAGAGAGTCTAATTCATGGATAATCCATGTTCTGGAACAGTGGAATATTGTCAAACATAGCCAACTGCCTTCCCCAACATTCTCCAGGACTGAACTGCAAATCCAGAGTCTATGTGACAGATATTTCACCTTCTAATCCATGATTGTGGTTAATTAACTTCAGCAATTTATTCTGTTTAGATTCCCAAACAGTGAATCAAAGGTTTCCACCAGGTCCATAGGTATCTCCAGGATAAGGCTGGTTCACATGGAGCTGTGCTTCAAGTGCATCCACAAGTATATTTCTCATTTGTTGAAGGTGCCATTTCTCAGATTTCACCTTTACGGCTTCAGCACATTGAGATTTCTCAAAACAAAGCTCATTTCTGAGTACTGACTTATATTTCAGTGTGATGAAGGCCTTCAAATTCTTGGATAACCATTTTATAGTATCAAAGTATGGATTTTCAAGTCTGGCAGCATTTATGTGAAATATTGCATGGCTATACTGGTTCACAATAGTTAATTCATCCAGTTGAATATTTTGATTTATACTGAATTAATAATAAAGTAGAATTTGCTTGTCTACAAGTCTGAGTTCCCTTATGTCTGTATAACAATGAATTCCATGGCTCAAGACAAAACATAGGCTATCTACAACAGTATCTCCCATTTCTGAAGATGCATTGAACCATTGGATAGAATCAAATAGAATGGCTAGAAGTTGAGCACACTTTTTAGCATACCAAGCACCAATTTGGAATTTTGGATTTTGCAGTAATGATGCTGCAATAGTGAGTTCTCCATATTCTAATTCATGATCTGCAATTGCAAACATCTTTTTATCCAGACAAAATATGTTGAAACAATAAAAGCTAGTGGTTCCCCAGTGGAGCTCATCACCTGGATAAGGTGCATCATGATTCAACCTCATTTCAGCTGCATATTGTAAGAATTCACCAATACTAGTTGGAGACCAGTTCAAATCCACTTTTTGATGCAATACAAAGTTGGAATAACCTGTCTCTAGATATCCAAACACTTTCTTAGCTTTGTCTGCCCAACAAAACCAAGGTTCTCCATTGCAATTCATTCTAGATGCATCCTTTTCAGTCCACTGAAGTCTGAAATTCTCAATTCCAGGAATAGGTAATTTCTCATTGCATTTAAAATGACCAAATTCTCTAAGAAATGCTTCTAAGTCATTTAACTCAGCTTCATGTTCAGGTTCTGAAACATTTACAAGATCAGACATACTTTCATCATCTGAATCCTGATTCTATGAGTGAATTTCATCTTTTTCAGATATGTACATCATTCTGAAAGAAATATGATCTGCTGATTCAGTTGTTTCAGTAAGCTCTTGAAGACTTTCTTTAGCCAAGGCATAATATATTCTATGTGCAGAGAATCCAAGAGGTCCATTATTGCTATTGGACTTCACTGTATTATTGTGAGGACAGTTCCAAACAATATGTTCAACTTCTTCACAATTAAAGCACTTATTAACCACAACTAATTCCTCCTTTTTACTATCTGGAATCTTCTTGCTTGGTCCAGACAATGTTGAAGGCTTGTTTCCACCTTCTTTGCACCCTCCAGATGAAGGTTTGCTGCTTGAATTCCCCTTGGATGGCCAATGAGACTGATTCAAGTTCACAGAGTTTACATTTGATGTAGAATCACCATTTTGAGGCTTCTTATGCTGAGAATAGCCTTTCCCATTATTGTTGGGTGGCTTATTCTGCTTAGATGAGTTTTCACTGTTCTCATTACCTCCTTGAGAAGATTTCTTGTCCTTATTGTGAGGTGCAGCTTCAAGGTCAGCCATTTCAATGAGTTCAGCTTCTTCAACAATGCATTGCCAGTTATTGACTTCTTTGTTCAATTTGGCATAATGAAGTTTACATTGCATTTCCTTTCAGAAGCCATCCCAAAGCTTGATAACTCATTTGCATTTGCTGGTTACACCAACAAGTCCATACAAGGTTTCAAGCTCATATACATATTCTGAGACAGTATAGTCATTCTGATAACACCTCTTTATCTTTTCATGTTGCTGACTGCAATGGTTTAGAGGGAAACATGCATTGAATATGCCTTGCAAAAATTCAAGCAGTATCCAGTCTGCATGATTTTTTGAAACCTTCTGAATGAAATACAAAAGAGCTTTATTCTTGAGATAATGCAACACTAAGAACACTTGTTCATCTATAGAAACATAACCTTCTTTACAGAATTAAGTCAATTCCATTGCTTCACAATGGAATCTCTCTCTATCTGCTATCCCATCATATGGAGTTGAAGAAATAGGTCAGATAATTCATTTTCAACTGAATCTATGCCTTCTATGGCAATGTCCATGACATTGACAAGATCCATGCCTTCTGTGGTGATGCTGATGATGATAACCATGGTGAGATGATCCTGTAGAGAAATCTGAGTTGGTAGATGATTCCAATGATGATCCACTACTAGAACTGGAATTTTCATCTAAGGAGTCACTATCTGTTGAAGAAGAGTACTGGTAATCTGAATCTGAGTCTGACTCATCACTGGAAGATGAATCCGAGCTAGAAGACAATGAATCAGAAGGACTAGCATAACACTTAGCCTTCCTCTTCTCACTCTTCTTCTTATTCAGTTTCTGTTTGCATTCTGGTGAAGTGTTCTTCTTTCCAGAGTACTTCTTCTTAGATTTACCAACTTGCAGAACATTGGCTAAGAAACTATCTGCTGGAATTTGATCCATAGGATGAGTTGAACTATGTCTACTACCATGATGACTGCTGGAAGGAGCCCTCGATTTGCCTCTGACAACCTCTGCAATGTGACGGTCAAATGCACTAGCTAAAGGCTCAAGTTCATGAACATCTTTAGGCTTGGAAGTCTTTTTCTTCGACTTCTTCAACTTCTTCTGAGGCTTTATGACTTCAGGTTCATTGAAATCTTCATCAGAAGTTTCTTCAGTGTTAATACTATCATAATGAGCCATTTCACCAGTCGTTTTCATAGTTCTTAAAGCCTTAGACTTGCTCGAGGCATTGGCCTTTTTCGATGAATTTTTAACCATTGTAAAACCATCATTATCTGCCTCAGAGTCAGTCTGATTGCCCTCAATGGATTCATGCATTTCATCACAAATTTTATTCCAGTTCTGGAGTGCCTCATGTTGTGCATCCATATCCAATTCAGAGTCATTAATATCCTGGTTATGGTCCACAAATTTTCCTTTTGAGACATGATTGCTTGTTCCTGGAGTCAGAAAATCTAATTGGGATGTGTTCTGCACCCAAGTAATCTTATCCTGACATCTCTCCAGGATTTTACATTGCTCATCTGTCAAACTACGTCCTGCAGCCTTGACAGTTGAAGCTTGTTCTTCAGTAAGCTTCCCAGTCTTCCTAGACTCTTTGAAACGAACTTCAGGCCTAGTACTCAGGTCATCCAGACTCTGGGTATGATGCAACTTTGCTGGCCTAGCAGGTTCATCTGCATCCATCTTACTGGATGCCTTTTCAGATTCCTTATCTGAAAACAAAGAAGAATCAGAATCAGTGTCATTCTTATCATTACTACAAAGTACGTTGATGAGGTGGCCAGATGGTTTAGTGATCTCTGAATGTAAACTGGTGAATAGTTGTCAGATACTTCTGGAATATTGCGGTGCAAAGAACCAAAATGGAAATAGTGGTGTCTCAGCTTTGTGTCAGTATTACAGAACAACTAGTTTTGTTTGTAAGTCACTCCTTGGGTATGTTGTATGTTTGTGTGTGAGCTTTCTGAGTACCTCCATACTTGTGTCAATTCCACCAGCAAAACACTATATGTATTTGATACTGGATGAATCAGGCTGTCCTACATTGACTGGCTTGTCATCTTTGGGGGGACTTCTCTCTAGTCTCATGAGAAGTTACTACAGATTCCAATGTTCTGAGTCACCTTTGGTCTCTGTTATCTGGTCTGGTGTGTGTCGCAAAACTGGGAAACTGGATGGGAAGGAAACTGGGATGTGTAAAACATCTGTCGGTATTATGTTGGTATTAAATGAGCTCCTAATCATCTTGGTATGGGTCTGTGTCAATGTTTCTGTGGCTATGGCAGTACAATAGTGGGTCTTGTTTTTATTTCTGGTCTCCTCGGCTTTATCTGTGATGATTCTGTTCATCCTAATTTCTATAAACTGTCAGTCTCTGTCAAAAGTATACTTTGTTTCCTTTGTCTGGTCCTATCTCTTGTCAAATCAATTCCTATAACTGGTCAATACTATTTCCTGTGAAGCTCACAATAGAGCTGCCCTATATCTGTCAATCTGTCAATACTAAATCTGTTCAAAACCTATCCTTGCAATGCTCGCAATAGAGCTGCCCTACAACTATCCAATACTATTTGTCTGCTCTTGATGCCCAAATGGGTTCGCTAATGTCTTGTGAAAATGAAAACTGTTAAAACTAATCTGATCTTGTGAAATTGAAGCTAATTCTTTCCTATAAAACTAAAAGAGGTGAGTACTGCACAGTTATCACTTACTAACACTGAGCAAATGCCAGTAATGAAGTAAAACAATGATGAGAGTCAAGGTTTTAAGTCGATGGATGGTGGTGAAGTGTCTCAGCTTTAACTACGTCAAGCTCAGTTTTGTGGCGAATGAAATCGCTATTAAACATGTGCTATCAGTATTGTCGAAGCTGGGTGAGTTACTGAGGTAAATGAGTCGATATGTGTATGTGGGGAAATGGAATAGAGGAAGTAACTAGTGTACAGTATGAAATTACCAGGTTTATATAGTAAGATATAAATAAAATGGTGTCCTTGTGGTATATCTGAAGGGCTATGCATTAGCATATGTGTTTCTGACCTTCTGACTATACAGCAGGTCTTGTGCGTTGTCTTATTTGTGTCACTGTCTTTAATTTTCTTGCTCAAGCATTAGAACCATTCCACATTTGTTGTCTTTATGCTGTGGATAATGCTGAAAAGGGATGAGTACCCTTTAGGTAGTGTGTGCATCTAAGTCCTATGGTTATACAGCAATAACCAATCACTAGCCCTAAGTCCCCACTGGGTGCACTTGCTGTGGAATTGACAAATTGCTGTTACTGAGCTCCTATAAGGCCAGGCTGTCGATATTACTGGTCTGTGCTTGTGACTGCACCTATGCAACTTGATGCACTAATGCCGCTGATGTTGGTATTGCACCCTATTACCTCTAATGGTTTAGGCTGGTTTAAAACTGAGGAGATATGTCGAAATTAGCTGTGTCACCTTGACATTAAGTCGTTAAGGTTGGAGAACATCAGAAAACCCCAATAAAGTATATATGGGCTTGTGTGGAATGTTTGGTTTGGTGAAAGGCTGCTGGAGGGATAAATCCATGAAATTGGAGCATACAGAGCCCTGAGGCTCATCAATGTGATGTCTAGATGTAGTCATGGTGACATTATTCCATTGAGAATGACTACCTTCATCATTCTCCATGTCAGAAGATGAATTACTCTCCTCCTCCACATGTACTTTGGTGGATGGAGGGTTACTCAGTGTGGTCACACCAAGCACTGGAACACAGCTCACAGCTGGAGTAGGTACAGAACCCTGAGCACTCGCAGTGCTGGGTTTATGCAGATTAGAAGTGGAATTCCCAGTCCCATTTAACACAGTTTCTCCTGCAGCAGGGCTGCTGCAGCTGTGTAAGGTGTATTGAGACATTCCAAGCAATAACAGAAGGGTATTGGTGTCAAAATCAGATTGGCCTCAGGTGATCAAGCTGTAGGTTTACCAGAAGTTGATGCAGCAAGAAAAAGAGATTTAGAGAGAAAAGTGCAGATGTATTGTTAGATAGAGATAAAAGCAAGCAGTACAACAGCCAATGGAGCTGTCAAAAATATGAGAGGGTGGTGAAAGTCACTGACTCTCATGAAGGAGCTTCAGGCAAAGTGACAGGTGTAAAGACTGCTGAGATTGCAGAAAAGCTCCCCCAAGATGTTGGGGTTGTAACTATTATATACTACATGCAATATCAAATTAATAAGGACTAGAACGAGTGAATAATGTTGTAAAAGAGTTGGGTTTCAAAGGAAAGGAATGATGAGATAAATACCAGTGTTCCAGCCCATTACAAGTATAGTGGGGGTGAAGTGGTGATGAGGTGGAGTTAAGTGCTTATTGGTTGCTAGTGTGTGTTGCTGACTGTGGTTAGGGTTCAAAAAGAGGCTAAAAATTGTGACATGAAGAGGTTTTAGATGATGCATGAAGCTACAGTTGGCAGAGGTTCAAACCCTTTGGCTTGTGGGATGGTGTTTTTGTGTTTTGGGTTTCTCTGACTCACATAGGTTCAAACCCTGTGGAGTTATGATTGGTTAGGAAGCTAGAGTGCATTGGTTTGAACCCAGTGGCTCTTGTGGATTGTATTTGGGAGCATCTCTCAGAGGAGTGCATTGGTTTTGGGTTATATTTGTGTGTTTTGAGAGCAAATTGCATTGCACTCTGCATCTGGGACAGTGCATTTGTGATATTGCCTTGAGGCCCAGCAACAAAGTTGCCATCTCCTGTAGCAAAAGTCTTTAGACTTAGAGAAGTCTAGAAAATCAGAGAGTGCATCTGTTTGAAGCATATTTGAGGTCTTAGAACTTGTCTTATTGATTCCACTGCTTGCTTCTATTGTTGAGCAGTGGACCAGGAAATCAGAGGAGGTCATGGTGGTGAGACGGTCAAGCAGAGTGAGCACAAGGAAAGTCCAACTATAATGATAGAACAAGATATTACTACTACAAGTCAGCAAGATAGTGCAAGAATAAGTATATCATACTCACATCTCAGTGGGCAGTAGGTTGCTGAGATGTGTGGCTGTGTAAACAACAAAAATTTGCCTGTATTGGTAATTACATAGGTGTCTGCACAACCATCACCACAGTCATGGCTTGTACACTCAACATCTATTGCATTATAATCCTCCACAAACTAAAGAGTGTGTGGTTGTTGTGTATGGTGGTAGCATTGAGGGTTGAGGTGTGATTCAGAGTCAGTAGTCTCTGCTCACATTTTGTGTCCCTTTTGGCTGTGTGCAGTGACTTGCCTCTTCACTGAGTCTTGGGTTTCAGGAGGGAGGGACTGGGTTGCAGTGGAAACATCTCATGTATTTTTGGGAAGAGGCTCTGGCATTGTACAAAACAACCAATATCAGATTCTAGATCAGATTGTCAAGAATTGCACCTGGATTAAAGTTAGTTTTAGAATTTGTTTGCTGGAGAGTGTGGCATCTGAATCCACATCATTAATTGCTGGGTTGCTATGGGTTGTGCTTGAGACCACTGTGTTGCAGTCAAAAAATGAGTGCCCCTTTGATTTGATTTGACATCAGGTTGAGGGATAGATATCTAGTCATCAAGGTAAGGACCATGTCCACTGTACTATCCCTCCCAGATCAACATCAGAATCAACATCATGCAAAAAAAAACTGATGGTCTGTCAGCAAAAAGTAAGGAATAAATGAATGATGAATGATATGAATCAGGACTGTCATTACCCTGTAGCCTGACTTGAAGGAGGGATGGGTCACTGTGATCCATACACTCTGGACTTAATATGGTAGGGTATCAGCTACTGTCACCTGTTTTGACCACTGGGGGGGAATGAAGGTAAGATGACTCAGACATGGACACTGATTTATGATGAGGGGTAGTGGTGTTATTAGCAAGGTAAGATGGGATTACCACTGAAGGACCTGATGTAAGTTGTTTGTTCCACTAGCAATTTAGCTCATGAGATCCATTGAGAAAGCAAAGGGAACTGGAATGTTTTTGCTTTTTTGCTGATTTTGGAAAAAAAAAGTTAGAGAGAATATAGAATCACACACAGCCCCAGACTCAACAAGCCCTCACAGCCACATAAACTGCCTGAGCCTAACATGTAGTCCCATCCTCCATGTCTTGCCAGTTGAATGTATGAACACAACATATAAGCACATTTAGTTATCAGGCAGCATGCCAGAGATTAGAAGGGCACCCTTCCCATCCTAGAATAGAAGTGACCACACTAGTTATAGGCAGATGGGAGGCTTCCTCTGCCTATGGATGTGTAGACCCCACTGAGAATCCATCCTTATATGACATCCAGTATGACATCCAGCATGGGCAGTGGAAAAGGAGATTAAAACAGAAAACAGAAAACAGAAAACAGAAAAAGAGGAGTATGTAAATCATCCTGTTGTTTGAACATGTACAGATAAACTGCTGGGCTCTCCTCCCTCCCTTTGCTTTCCTCTCTGTATTGATGAGTCTTCAATGTATTTATTAAGTTCCCATGCACTAGTACTATTCAAACCAACCTCTGGCTCATGAAATCCCTCCATTCTCATTCCCACTCCAATTATTCACTCTGACATGCCTTGATCCCAAAACTCAAAACACAAGCTTCAGACTCAAACTCATTGCTGAGATTGCTGGGCATCCAACCACTCCCCACTATCCCCCTCCCCCCTTCTATACACTGGGATGCACATTCATGTTCTATTTTTATTACAATTTTAGCCCTTTTTTGACCCTAACCCTAATCATCTCATCACCTTATTGTCAAATCAGTGCCTAACCCCACTAAACCCTTCATTTACTCTCGCCTGGTTAGGCCTTCTCTTTATCCTTGCCATCTTCTATTGTCTGTGTCACATGCTCACTTCCTCTGGTTGCTTCTCTCATGAACCATACTGTTGTAAACAGTGTATTATTATTAGTGTACAAAACCTGTATTTAAGTAGCATAGCTCTTGCTGGGTAATGCCAACTTCAAGCTAAGTTAATTCATACTGACTTGTGCCTATTGCTCAACCCTCTATAAGCTAAGGACTAAGGACTTAGCCCCATCTTTGTGCCATCTAAAGTGACACATCTGGGATTACTCAAATGCAAAGTAACCAGTTATTTGTCCTTGTTGGAGTCATGTGAAGGTCAGGCCTAACAGTTTTAGTGTGTGGCACACAGATAGGTACCTGCTTCAAGCTTACTAGTAGGGATGTTCCAGCCACAAGTTGGTAGAGATCACTAGTGAAACTCTTGTATTCTCATTGAACATTTACAAGGTCTATTCACTTGGTTATTGTTGTTGACACTGGTTCCTGCTGGACATTGTGAGAGTCTAGACATGTGCCCCTATTACCATCATTTGGTTTGATTTCCATGCTATGAACAATGTTCCATTATCCATATATCCATGTGTTCCTTTCCTTTTTTCTTTTTCTTTTGAACTATTCAGTCCCCTCCAACTTGCCCTACAAGGGTTGTAGATCACTCACAGATCTCCTTGAAGGGACACCAAGATCTGGAGCCTATGTCTGTGTTCATAAGACCCCTAGCCTGCTGCTGGGGACATAATACTTGCCTAAAGGTAGGGGGCAGGCAAGGAATAAACAGACATGTGAATGTATTAGATGAGATTGAGGGTAACATTTGTTGATATTTTGCAAGATCTGAGACAAAATTAAAGGAAAAGAACAGAATTGCAAGAGGAATATCCAGTTGAGATCCATTCACTGTGTGCATATGCACCCTCAAGCTCGCTCGATGGAATGCAAGTGACTTGACTGAATGTCTCTTCTGAGAATGTCTAGATGACAGAAGAAAGAACTCATGCACCTCATGCACCCCTTAATACATAGCCAATCTGTGCCCATACCAGCAGTGCACTACAACCCTGGCACCTCCCTCCTGTATTGCTGCCAAAGATGAGGAACAAGTGAATCAGAAATGAGTAAAAAAAAAAAAAGGTGTGCAATTGAGGGTAAATTCATACAGTGGAATTCAGCAAAAGAACACAGCATGTGAGTTGGGATTTGGTGTGATATCATTGCTTAGTTTGAGGCCACAAACATGCAGGTGGTCTGAATATGGTTATGGATATCGATGCATTGTCTGTTGATCAAGGAGGGACACTTCCAGGCCAGTCCATATGTTAATGAAATGCCAAAGTGGTATGCTATCCATGGGAGGGAGAAATATAGCCTGCATTCAATGACAGAGGAGAGTGGGATGGATAGAGGTTGACAGAAAAGAGTCCATGTTGATGCTTACAAGAAGGTTAGGTGAGGGAGGAGGAAAGATGAGTCTAAGGAGTGGAGGGTTTTAAGTACTGGCTCAGGCTCAAGAACAGGGTGGGGCTGAGAACAAGTGAGGCTGGGGACATACAGTGTGGACATGTCAATCTTGGCAGGTGAAACTTGGAGGGCAGTGGAGTGGCCAATGGTTGTGGGGTGCTTGACTGAGCTTGTGATGCATCAGCTGAATTGATTTAGCACTAGTGTGATTTCTGGACTCCCAACACATCAGCTCTGTCCTTGTACATTGTACTCATTGTTTGGATGCAGATATTCCAGACCTGCAAAATACAAAATGCACAAATGACTATGAGAAGTGCTTGATGGAAAATTCTTAGCATGGGATCTTGATGGTAATCATGTCATACCAGTGTGGACTGCTCCTAGATGATCCTCTCCAATATTGCATGCTCAAGGTGGAAGATAAAGATAGCATGAGCCTCTGAAAATCCACAACTGGGCAGACTCAGGGCTATGGCATAGAAGCTCAGGTGTTCTGGCAACATTGCCATCAAAAGTGGGAGAATTTTGCATGCTTCAGGGAAGCTTCCTGGCCCTGACAACAATGTGTGAGGTGATTCATATGTGATCAGATATCATAACATCTACTTACAGACATGGACAAAGAGCAATGGCATGGCTCCTTCCACTTTGCTCCTCTTATGCACATAGTGGATATTAAGCATGCCAAAACCCTCAACATTGATATCTCATGTGAACTGTGGAAGCTCTGTGTTGAGCATGGCTTCTTGGGCTCACTAGTCAAAGTTGTTTTTTCACTGAGCAACAAGACACTGAATATCTTTTGAAGACACACCATACTTCTTGCCAGAGTCATCAAGTTCATCTGGAAACATAACCAAGGCAAGCTTTTGTTGAAGGAGGCTGAGCTTCTCATCTGGGATGGATATTTTGAAGGGAGATTCTGATGCTATGGTGATATTAAAACTTGACTCAGCAGTATGTCAGCTTTATATGATACCATCCATGCCAGGGTCACCTACCATTGTGAAAGAGGCTTCACTTCTGAAGAAGAGAAGGTCTATGTCAAGTCATAATCAGGGTGGGCTATCATTGTGATGACAATGACTAAGAATGATGTTAAGGCATGAGTTCAGAGCTGACTCCAGCATCAAACTAGTTCTGACACTGTGAGACAAGAACTTGCATAGATGACCAGAGCATGGTGTATTAGCTCCACAAGAATTGCAATAGGCTAAGCCTGTCAAACACAGCAGAGACTCAAAAGTTCAAACTGAGTCACAATGCAATATGTTCACATGATCTTCATTGCTGAACCTAAACTATATGTGGAAAATGGACAGGCAAAAGATACTAATTCTGAAACATTGATTTATTTGAGAAATGAATTGAAGAGTGTCACACATTTGTAGCTTTCTAGATTCCATCTCAAATTTACCAGGTATGTTCAATGATTCAACTGTGGTTCATGATCTTGAACAGTAGCTGTTGATAACTATGGGAAAGAGGAATATAATCCTGACGAAGCACACTGTTATATTTTGATACATACAAGCTACAACTTCATTCTTGTAACCAGACTTTTGTGATTTGGAATCCTCATTAGCAGTTGTTTGGTTTCTTTGATCCCCAATACCTTACCTATAACCAGTCTTCCCTGGAATGACACCAAATGCAGGTCCTCCTTTCCCAAACATCTTCCTCAGATCATCTACCAACTCCTGAGGCTTCTCATGTGCCACAAAGTGACTGCCACTGGAATGCTCTGCTTTGAAAACAATGTTACCAGTAGTATGGATCCAGCTATGACAGTCATTTTGGTTGGTGTTTTATTCCAGGAGTTTTAAAACTTACAGGTGAGGAATGAACATGAGTTTCTTTGGGAAAAATGACACACCATGGGGAGGAGCAGGTTTTTCTCCCATTACAGCCATGTCAGAAGAACCCCAAACCTCATAATAGATGCATGTCAATGCTGTTGGTCCAGATCTTGAGAATAGATAAATGGAGATCCATGTTAGGACTAAACACATTACCAGCTGAGTGTTAACAAAGAATACATATTGGGGTGCCCACCTTCATCATCATCCCAAGAATATTCATCTGTCCAATTGACCAGCTTCTCATAAATCCATGTGAGAAGACCAACAGGGGAGTCAGCAAGTGAATACCCTAAAGTTTGGGGCTGTGTAGATTGTTCCACTGAATATCTGCAGCTGTGGGCATGAAACCATTTGGAGTGTGCTAGCCTGGCTTTCTCAGCAGTGGTATATGGTGTCAAGAGGTGGCATAAGTATAGTATGGGTTCATATAGAGTTGGAGCTCATGCTCTGTAGCCAATCAGCATGACACCAATGTGAAGAACTACACATGTACACAGGCAAATTGGTATGCCAAGCTTTGCTATGCTTGCCACCATATACAAGAGCAATTTTTCATGTTATCTGCACTGATGCAGACATAAGTGGCAGTACCCAAATAAGAGATGGTACTCACAAGGGCTCCCCAATCTCCACCTTGAGTAACTGTAAATGCAAGGTCAGAAGACGCAGTTTGAAGAGTAGGCAAACATGCCATATTCATTGTAACCAAGGGCGAGCATGACCTTGTGGGAGACCTAAAACATATCAATGACAGAGTAGGCTTGTATGTGAAGTGACATACTTCAGCATTGTCACGATTTTAACCCCTAATCGCGTCACGAGATGACCCCTATCTTCACCCTAACCCCAGAACCTGTCCTTTAGCCGCTCAACCTGCGCCTCGTCATCCTCGCTCGTCTAACTCTGTCCACTCCCTTCCTATCGCTTCATCATCTTCACCCAACTTGGAACTCTCTTTCATTGTACCATTACTATCTATCCAGCTGACGCCCTGGACTCTTCTCGCTGGCCAAACACCGGCGCCTAAATAATGGACAACAGTAGTATATGACCAGTGTATTTAAGTAGCGTAGCTCGCGCTGGTATAACCCCAGCCTCGAGCTAAGTTAATTCATACCAACTTACTCGGAACTCACTCCACTCTCTTAAGCCAAAGAGTCAAGACATTAGTCACGACTTCACGCTAACAGGTTGACGCACCGGTATTACTCGAACATGAAGTAGCCGGTTGTTTGTCATTGTTAGAGTCACGTGAAGGTTGGGTCTAACAATTAGCTCGAGGCTTCCTCACCCTCCTTTCCTTACACGCTCGTCGTGAAGGAAAAGACCATATGTCCACTGCCCCAAGCCTAGCCGTACTTGCTATCCCCGCCGTCATCGGGCTCCTAGCTTTGCTAGGAATCCTTTATTATTACTACCAGGTTATCGTCACTTGTCTCCTCCCCTTCATCGCCTTTTTCAACCGATTCTATGTCATCTTCCATGAAGAGCAGGGCATGGGCCAGCCCTTGGAGCCAGACCAGACCTCGCTCAGAACCCAGAAGTCGACGAAGACGTGGAAAGAGCGCTTCCACCTAGGCCAGCGACACCCCACCCCGTCCTCGCCCGACCCTGACATGCCTACCCACCATCGTCCAGCCCTGCCCCCTCCTCGACCCTCCCG